>JAQZBX010074290.1:0-14777 GCA_029593785.1 Cabassous unicinctus
AAAAAAAAAAAAAGGAGTGTAATTGATAAGCTAAGAGAGGAGACCAAATAATGTCATGTAAAATGCACAATTAAAACTTGAGAAGGTAAAAGAAGAGAGGAAGAGAAAATAAAATATGCAAGGGATAGAAAGGTTAACAAAAATGACAGAATATAATCAAATCATATGAATACTCATTGTAAATGTGAATGGTCAAAATATGTGAATTTAAATACAGATGCTCCTAGAAGATAATGTAGGGAAGCATGTACAAGATCTGGTAGTAGGAAATGGTTTCATAAACTTTATACCCAAAGTGTGAGCAATGAAAGAAAAAATGGATAAATGGGTCTTTCTCAAAATTAAAAACTTTTGCACCTCCCAGGACTTTATTAAAAGGTTGAAAATTCAATTGAAATTGAAATTTAGCCTGGTAATATATATTGCCTAAGAGTTACCTCCTGAAAGCTTCCCTGTTGCTTAAATGTGGCCTTTCCCTAAGCCAAACTCAGCATATAAACTCACTACCTTCCCGCCCAGCATGGGATATGACTCCCAGGGATGAGCCTGCCTGGCACTGAGGGATTATTACTAAGCACTAATTGATGATACATTTGGAAAAAGACCTTGACCAAAAGGGGGAAATATTAAATACAAATGAGTTTTAATGTCTAAGAGATTTCAAAGTCAGTTGGGATGTCATTCCAGAATTTACACTGATGCACATCTCAGGAGGATCTCATTGACTGCCACAGTAAACAGTGCTTCAAGCAGGGGTACTCTGGAGGGCTCTAGAGACACCTAGACACTAAGCAGGGCAGACAACCTCAGGAAATTGGTAACCGTGAGTGGGCCTTACCTTGGAATACATGATAACCTATCTCTCCAATGTATCAAAGAGTTAGACTCATTTATAATTTTCCTGCACATATTTCTTATGCCCCTTTCATTAAACCTATAATTAACATTCTATCCATTAAATATATGTTCCAGAGACTTAAATCTTCTGGCTGTTCATATGCTGCTTGAGCCCTGAATCACAGCAGAATTGCAACCAACAACTATTCTCCAGTTCATCAGACCCACCCAGGAAAACTAACAAAAAAGACAATGATAAAAGTCGCCCATCAAAAAAAAACAAAGAGAATCAACAACTACAGCAAGACAGTTCCATCCATCTGACCCTAAGCTCCCTCTCAGTCAGAAGCAGACTGGGCATGACCATCCCAAAATCCTCAAGATTGAGGAATGAAAAAAACATAAGGGAGGAATGAAACTGTGGACTAAAGTAGACTTGTTGTTATTCTAGTAATGGAAGAATTTGTAACATTGATATAGAGACAGTGGTCACCACGGGTTCTGAGGGGAAGGAGAGGGAAGAATAGGTGTAACATGGGGCATTTTTGGGGACATTGAAATTGTTCTGAATGATATTGCAATGATAGATACAAATCATTATACATTTTGTCAAAACCTATAAAATTGTGTGGTGAAAAGTGTGTAAAACATAATGTAAACTATAGACCATGCTTAGTAGCAATGCTTCTGTATTAGTCAGCCCAATGGGGTGCTGATGTAAAGTACCAGAAATCTGTTGGCTTTTTTAAAGGGCATTTATTTTGGGTAGGAACTTACAATTACAAGGCCCTGAAGAGTGCAGCTCAAGGTAGTATAAGAGGTACTTTCTCACCAAATGTCTGTTGCCACGTGTTGAAGCAAGACGGTTGCCAATATCTGTGAGGGGTAAGCGTTCCTCTTTCCACTTAAGGCTCCATGGTCCCAGGGTCTTCCAATCTCAGCTGTAGGCTGCAGGGTTCATTTCTTTCTGGGCTCAGCTACTCTGTTCTGTTCTCAAGTTTGGCTGTAAACTCTCAGGCAAATGGCTCATCTCTCTTTTCCAGGCTGCAGGGTCAAAGCTGACAAGTTCTCTCCTCTTTTTGACTATGGAGCTCTCACTATTCTGCTGTGTATTTTCTCCTGTCTTCTTTTTTTTCAAGAATAACAAAAAATATTTTACTGAAACTTATTATTTACAAAAGTTTCCAGAAAAGCAGTCACAAGCTTTTTTTTGATGGGAGGATTCTACACTTGACAGCAAAGTAATAATGTTATTAGTGATGGCTGTGATGTTTGTTTAATGTTCCCATTTTAGTTCAATCAAGCTTGTCCATCTACAGCTTCTAAATTTAGACTTGGCTACAGGGTATATTCTAAAGAACAACTGATTGACTTCTTTTAACCAATGAATTTAATTAGATTACCATAAAAGGGGGGGGTCATAAAATTAAAACTACCTCTCTCCTAAAAAGTAAAAAAAAAACAAAACACCCACACCCCTTCAGCTAACCCTGACAGCTACCTTCATTCACAGTGCATTTATACTTAAACCATGATAGAGGTGTTGAATAAAACCAGGAGATGGGCCACTGCTTTTAAACATTTTGTAACAATTCACATGATACTTCTAGCTTCTGCTCATGCTTTACAACAGTAAGTCAGGACAAGACATAGATTTGCTAATGTGCATTTAATCATCAAATGACTGAAGATGTGTGGGCTTTTATTCTCTAATATTTCTAAGACTCTATCCATTAAATACAAACAAAAAAATGGAGAAGTCTTGGCAGAACAAGAAATGCATATTTGATAATCAGTTTGATTTAAATATTATTCATGGCATATACCCTAGACCATGCTCTAGCTGTTTCTATGGTTTGGGCTTCGTTGGTCTTCAACTACTTTGCTACATCATTTGCTCATGAATCACCTGGATTCAGAACATTTAACAAAGCCTGGATCGATAGCAAAACTGTGTGGATCTGTAGTGCTGGGAACCAGTTATATTTCAAAATATCTAAACATATTCTTCCCAACTTGTCTACATTAAGGTGATAAATTTTGGCCATGAAACATACTTTAGGAGCTGCCATTAAGACCACATGAAAATAATGGGTGTTGCTCTCATCTGGTTCTTCTTTAATACTAGGAACTAGTTCTGCCAGCAAATGCTGGGTTTCCTTGATTATCTTAAGTGGCAGCCGGGCCATCTTGTCAGATCCCGAGTTCATTCTCTGATCTCATCTTCAGCTGCATTTGCCTCATGATCATCTCCTGTCTTCTTGATTGTCAGTTTATATAGCCCACCAAGGGGGTGGGGAATCAAACAGGCAAGTCCTAATCTTGATTTATTTAAGTAAATGTAAAGCCTATGAATTTAAATCAGTCAAAGGCTATTATGCCCAGAGGAACAGACCAGTTTACAAACATGATTAATATCTCTTTTTGGAATTCATAAAATAATATCAAACTCCCACAGCTTCAGTATGTGTTAATCAATTGTAATAAATGTACTATGCTAAAAAAGGGTGTTAATATGGGACAGTGTGAGAGGAGTTCAGGGTAGGGTATATAGGAATCCCTTATATTCACAATGTAACATTTATGTAATCTAAGGCTTCTTTAAAAATAAAGGAAAAATTTTTCAATTAAAAAATTAAAAGAGCAATTGTGCGCTGGTGGGTAAAAGCTAGAGTGGGATTAGGAGTTAGTTCTAGGAATGATTCTTTTAAAATTCTACTAGGTTCTCTTTATCTCAATTTCTTTATAGATAAATTGAAGAAATTGGAATAATTAATTATAATCCCCATTATATTTCAACTCTGAAAATATTTATTTTTTATTGATTCATTTTTATACTAGGAATAACTTGGGATGCAGACATACAGATAGGATTAACAGAGCAGCAGTAAGTAAGCAGTATGGAAAGGACACTTAGGGTAATTGGCTCAAAGTTCTAGCTATTTTATTTGTTAGGACTTCAAGTAAATTATAGATATTTCAAATAAAAACAGTTATTTGCCTGAGATTCACAGTTTATAAAAAACTGTAAATATTAATAAGATCTCTGTTTTTAAAAGCATGCATGCTGCATTTTCCTTATTTGAGACAATTTACTGTTTAGCAGAGTGAAGTGGAAATTGGTGGCATTGAGCCCTTTAAGGATATTAAATTAAATTTATATTTAGAAGTTTAAATCATTTTTTTAAAATCAAGTCATTTTAAAGGAAAGAACATAAAATTTTTGGTGTCTGGGATTTTTTTCAACAGTATAACAGGTCTAGTTCGTATATTTTGTCCCCATCTAATCATATACACACTCACTGTTCATATCTATCACAGATGCATGCAGCTAATGATAAAGGGGAGTTATTTGAATGAAATGGACATCACTTATGCAACCATACCAGTGGAAATCAACATATCAGCATACAATGAACATGATATGAAAGCTTTATTTCCCTCAGTCATCTCGATTTGCTTAATCCATATCAAAGAGGACATGTAATATTTGTCCTTCGATATATGACTTGCTTCACTCAATGCCCATATGGGTGAAATCTATGATGAAGTGGAAGTGAGTACTTGTGCAGTGAAGAGATATGACAGGGGTGTAGGGATACTATTGGGTTGGGATGTTCAAGCTTGACAGGGAGGTAGGGTGGGGAGTATGGGTTGGATGATCCATGGAACTGGGAGGAGGGTTGGGGGAGGGAATAGGTGAACACTGGGACTAGGTGGGTACATGGGTGAAACTACAATGTTGAGAAAACTCTATTGGCAAAATGACAAAGTAGCAGTACTGGTTTATGGTGTTGAATGGGGGGATTTGGGACGGGGCACACCTGGGTCAGTCTTCTAGAGAATGTGTGAGTGATCATTTTGTCATAGTGTGCTATGTCATTCAGGGGAGACCCACATAATGAGTGGGAAGGAGTTGAACTCCCATGCTGGGGAGGCCCAATATGTTCTCAAACAGAGGGGGCGGGGTGTCTCTCGAAAGCATGGGTAGTTCTTAATAGCGGAGGACAGACTAATGTGTCCAGCCCTCAGCATTGTTACAAGTGTCTAAGAATCTTTTCCTTTAAGGAGTAAAACCTGGTGGTTTCCGTGGGCCCTGAGGGGAGGAGGAGGGAGGAATAAAAGAGATTGAAAAGGGGGTATTTGGGGACAATGGAAGTGTTCTGTATGATCATGCAATGATGAACATGCGGATGTGGGCCATGTCAAATTTCATCAAAAAGTAATAAAAGTGTATGGTCTAAAATGTAAATCATAATGAAAACCATTGTCGATGGTTGGTAGCTATGTTTCAATATTTATACATCAGTTGTAAGATACATACCATCCACATGTAAAAAAAATTATTAATAAGGAAGGGGGGAATAGGGGAGGATGTTGGGTATATGGGAGTCCCTTATATTTTGTATGTAACATTACTGTGACCTAAAACTTATTTGAAGACAATGTAAAGAGAAAAAAAAAGGTAAGACAGTGGGAAATAAATGGAAGAAAATGCCCCTATACATACAGGACAACTGATAATACAGTGATGAAAGTAAAAACGTCAAAATATAATTTATTTTATTTTATTTTTTAATGTTTTCCATTTCATAAATACCCAATCTTTTTTACTTTATTTTAGTTGCAGTTTCTCTAAATTATTGTGTATTTTATTTCTTACATTTAAACCTATCATTATTATTTCAATTTCTTATTAATTGAATTTGGCAATATTCTTGGCTTCTTGTTTGAAGAGGTTTTGGATCACAGAAGGGTTACAACTATGGCAGGGGAGGATCAATGGGCTGCAGTGTCAGTGATGAGGGATACATGGGAAGAAGTTCACCTAGGCATATATATAAGGTATATAAATATGTTCAAATGTTCATGGAGCATTGCCATAGTGGTTGTAGATTCATACAACAAGAGAAAGATTATTGAATTATCATAATGGGGAACTCTGCCACATTCTCTAGTGGAACAGCAACAATCCTCCAAGTCCATGGGCAATGACCAGTGAAGAAGAATGGTCCATTGATGGGCCCTTGATTTTAATGACTATGCTTGGGAGCCTTTTGTTTTTGAATTTGCAATTTAGCCTAATGTTGGAGAGTGCCTAAAAGTTGCCTCCTAATAGCCACCTTATTGTTTAATGTGGCCTCTCTCTAATCCAAACTCAGCATATAAATACATTACCTTTTCCCCAAGCATGGGTCATGACTCCAGGGGATGAGCCTCCCTGGCACTGAGGGATTACTACCAAGCACTGGCTGGTCATACAACTGGAAAAAGACATTGAATAAAAGGGGGGAAAATGAGAGTATATGGCTAAGAGACTTCTAAGTGAGTAGGGAGGTCATCAGAGAGGTAACCCTTATGCATGTCTCAGCAGGAGCTCTAAGACAGCCAAAGTAGATACTACCCCAAATAGTAGGGATCCTGAGGGCTCTGGAAACACCCAGGACCCACAGTCATGGTAGATATCTCCAGAGTTTGTTACCTTGTGAGTGGCCCTATGTTGGAGATTTTGCTCCCGAGTGTGATGAAGTTGGACTCAGATGTGACTTCTCTACACATGCCTCTTCTATCCCTTTTATTTTAACCTATAGTTGGTGATGGAGTTGGTAGGTGTACTTTCAAGATACCTTAATCTCTGGGCTGTCCATGTGCCAGCTGGGCCCTGAAATTCATTGAAGTTGCAATATCTATTCTCCAGTTTATTGGACTCAAGACAACTAACAAGGAGATGATGATGGACAATGACCATCCCAAGGAACTGACAGAGTCTCCAACTTCAAGCAAGAGAGTCCCATCCATCTGCCCAATGGGATCAAAGCCTCCTCACAATTAGAGGTGGAGTGGGCTACACCATTCCAGAATTCTCAGGATTGAGGAATGAACTATCAACTAAAGTAGACTGATGGGTATTCTATTATAGACTTATGGTGACACTAACAATGGAAGAAACTATATCATTCATATGGAGGCAGTAGCCACTAGAGGTTCTGAGGGCAGGGAGTGGGAAATACATGTGAAATATGGGGCCATATTGCGGACTTGGGAATTTTCCTAAATGACATTACAATTACAGACACAGGCCATTACATATCTTGCCATAACCTACAAAATTGTGTGGGAGGGAGTGTAAACTACAATGTAAGCTATAATCGCTGCATAGTGGCAATGCTTTAAAATGTTTTTATCAATCATAACGAATGTACCACATTAATGAAAGATGTTGTTAATGTGGAAAAATGTGGGAGGTGTAGGAAGTGGGGCATATAGGAATCCCATATATTTTTATATACCATTTATGTAATCTAAATACCTTTTTAAAAATTGAAATTAAAATTAAAAAAAGAAAAGCTTTATTTAGCCAAAGAAAAGAAAAAAAAGTAAATTCAGAGGCCAGTCTCTGTCCAGTTCTGATTAACATTTTGATTTGTGTCATATTTTGTACCATAAATTGCCTATAACTCCTCCCAACTTTAAAGAAGAAAATCTGCATTTAAAAAAAATAAACAAGAATGGCGTTTGACAAATTTTTACATTAAATGACATGGAAATGCTCAGTTGCTCTGTGGTTGATTAAATTACCTTGTCATACACGTAGACTAGGGAAAGGCAGAAGGGAAATGCACTGTTAGGAGCAACTTTTCCCTATATGTACACACAGAAACAATCAGAACTTTGGGAATCCCTGTTATGACCTATAGAACATTATTTAAACATGGAAGAGAAAAGTCAGTGAAATTTCCAATTAGCAAACACAACTTCTTCAAAACAAATTATGGGGAGGATTAGGACAAGGTCTCACTAGTAAACTTTATAGATACGTTTTCCAAATAGCAAACCAAGGATTCAGAAAAAAGAAGTAATAAATTAAGGCATTGGACAGAAAAAGTAAAAGCAAATAAATTACCATGTGCGGTAAAATATAGGGTAAAATAAGGATTGCTTATAAGACAACAGAAATGTTGATAAATTGGTTAAGATATATAGAATATGTATAAAGTACAGAGTGTTTCACAATACATATCTTTCTGATAATGACCATGGATGCTCTTTCTCTGCGAGAGTTCAGCCTCACTTTCTGTGTTTTCCTTCTCTCAGCTGCAGGCTGGCATAGGGCTCCTTTCTTTCCCGGCCTTATGTATCAGTCTCAGATGCAATATTCTCTTCCCAATGTCAGCTGCAAACTATCAGGTAAATGGCTCATCTCTCCCCAGGGCCTCAGGATAAAAAATGGTAGAGCTCTCTCTCTTCCTGTGTGTCTTCTTGAGTGTCTGTTTATCTTGGCCCACAAAGGGGATAGCGACTCAACCTGAGTTATGCCTTACTGATGTAGCCCAATCAGAAGCCCTAAATTGTTTTTATCAAGTAATCTTAATCAGACTCCTCACTGAATTTAATACAATCAAAGGGTATCACACATAGAAGAAAGATTAGTTCAGAAACATAAACTTTCTCTTTTTGGGATTCACAAAAACAATCTCAAACTCTCACAAATGGGTATGAATTATAATTTCTAAATGTGTTGATGCAAATCCCTCATTATTATAGATGGGATACAGTCTCTCAACTAAAACTTAGCCATTCTAAATGACTGAAATTGTAAAAACATAACAGAAATTATCTTACATCAGCAGAAGGAAGGGGAAGAAGCTGGCGGTGAAGTAGTTACATATGTAAATTAAGAATGTTCCTAGAAGAATGTAGAGGATAGATCAGCTGGGACACAGTACAAACAAAATTCAAAAGGTAAACCTTGTGAGGACCAGACAGCACTGCCCAGGCAAGAGTGATTCTATTTTCCCCCTTGTAATAGCAGACATATCCTAGTGTGGATATATAAGCATTAGTCATCTGTCAAGACATGATATAATTAAATATTCAAAAATCACAGCTAATTCCTCTTTCTCTGATCTTCTGCTTATTAACGTTCTTGTCATCCTTTGAATTCCCAGAGGCTTCCATATAAAAAAATAATAAATCACACCTATGCTGAGGTACAAATTACTTGACAGATGTTTTTTGTGTGTTATGGCAATTAAAAACTGGTAATAGATGTTTATATTCTCATCTGTTATCCATTTATTGGGTCAAACATTTTCTTTATAGCCTACTCTGGGACTATGAAGAGACTCAGTTTGAAACCTAGACCACTGTAAATTCACCAAAGTAATGTCACATGAGAGAAAAACAATTGACCTTATCCCGGAGGTACATTTTGTTGTACCACTTGTTTCCCTCAACCATAGTCAGCAAAGCAATATATAATGTAATGTTTAAAAAGAACCTTGTTAAGTAAATATTAGGAAAGTACATAGAAACTCAAGATATTGAAATAATATAAACTTAATGTGCCTATATGTCAATAAAAGTAACTCTTAAGACTTTTCACATTTAAGAAATCTTTCCATAAATAATAAGTTAGCTGCATACTCTTCTCATTGCCTTCTTCCTGTCTTTGTTCCTGATTGTATAGATGACTGGATTCAGAAAACGAGTGAGAACTGCATCAAAAACAGCAAGTAATTCGTGTATATGTGATGAGCAATGAGGCCAGGTATAAGTAAAGATACAAAGGCCAAAAAACAAAATAACCACCATGATGTGAGATGACAAAGTGGAGAGAGCCTTGGATAAGCCCTCTGAAGAGTGGTCCCGAACAGTGACCAGGATAAAAATGTAAGAAATGAACAAAATGATGAATGATCCCAGAGTTAAAAACCCACTATTGACACTAAACATGATCTGTACTGTGTAGGTGTCTATGCAGACAACGTTGGTTAACTGAGAGAGGTCACATATTAGGGCCACAGAATGGCAATTTTGTAACAAAAACGAATTGACTTCCAGGATGGATCATACCAATTATGCATGCAGCAACCAGAAGAAAAAAACACATTTTTTGGCTCGTAACAGTAAAGTAGTCTCAGATGGGCCCACAATTGAGTGGGACCACTTATTAAAAATCAAATTTTGAAGACAGAGATTTGGACTAGAGGTAACAGTAATTATCTACATATGCTCAACTATGATTAGCTCCCAGAATATGCTCCCATTTTGGGGTTCAATCTAAGTTTATCTGGCTCCTTGTCTCTTCCTTCAGCTCCCCCTTATTTTTAATTGTAATAGCATCATGTTCATAGTAGCAGAGTGCTGGTGCATTAATTGGTTAATTTGTCATGATCTTCTGCAGACTAAACAATATAGAAAACATAATATTAAGACAATTATACATATGAACATAATAGATCCTGACAGACTATGCAACCATTGTGTAGGATGCAACTGTTCTAACCCATTCATGAGCCCTTTCAAAATATGTTCCCCAGTTATAACTTGTAATTGTTTTTCAAATGTTTGATGTATCTTTTGTTGCAAGTATAGAATTTCCTTAGTTAAATTATCATGATTTAAAAGACGTATTTTCACAGAGTCCCATGGAAATTCAGTTGCATTGTAAAGCACAGGAGTAATACAATAAGATGTTTGATTCCAATCACATTTCATTTCCATTTGTAATTTCATAGCTTGAATCTGATCTCCTAACAAAATAACAGTTTGTCTTAAATCCACTAATTCCTCATGTATTTCTGAATCTATTTGTTTTTGACTTCCCCATAATTGTTCTGAATTTTTTTCCCATGTTCACACAAAGTCAGCAGTTTGAAACTCCTTGTTGAAGGGCTATACCTGCAGTAGCCGCTGTTGCTGTTATGGCTATAATACCCATAATTACAGCCATTAGTATTCCAACAAATCTTCTTGCCCTTTTCAGCAATCTTTTGGAGATAGAAATTAATATCCCCATAACTGGGGTCTCCTGCCATTCTTGGTTCATCTGTACCATCAACCACACTTCAATTCTTACTCTTAAGATGTAAAAACTATAGGTATTTGGGAAACTAATAGAATTGTTAATACAAGTATATAAAGAGCATTTGTTTAAACATTCTATTGCCCCATTACTATTGTTCCAAACAATATTACCTAATAATAGAACATAAGGAAGACTTACACAAGCCCTAACCCATTCAGTATTATTATGAGTAAGGGTAAAATTATAATTAGTACTTATATTAGAAATGTGGCCCCGCCAAGAGCCGAGGCTAATTTCCACACATGCGGCTGAGGGGGATGACCCACCCTGAACGGGTTAGGCGGTGTAAAGCCTCCCCCATGCCAGATAATGGAATTATTTGCATGTGTACTTATGCTTTGGTTCTCCTTACGCCATTTCAAATCAAACGGCTGGCCCTTTTCATGAGCCGAGCCTACAGGACTCCAATCATAGACAATTCCATAAGAATTATTCACTAACACTCGTGGTTCTGAGCCATAACACATAGTCCATGGAAATACAGGACTGTTAGCGTACACATAAGGAATCTGACACATGGGAATCCCTGCAGGAATTGGAATTTTATTCTGAAAATTTTGCCTTTAAATCCTTGTGCAGCAAGTGCATATATGGAATGGTGATTATGGGTACCATTTTTCCCAATACTTAACCATAATTGATAATGCATTTTTAAACAAAGATCTTCCTCTCCAAAACATATGGGCAGGGAAGCGGGTGTGGCTCAATCGATAGAGCTCCCATTTACCATATGGGAGGCCCCGGGTTCACTTCCTGGGGCCTACTTGTGAGGGCAGGCCGGCCCGCGTGGCCTGGTGGGCTGATGCAGCAAGACCTCACAAAAGGAAGCGGGTGTGGCTCAATCGATTGAGCCCCCATTTACCATGTGTGAGGCCCCGGGTTCACTTCCCGGGGCCTCCTTGTGAGGGCAGGGCAACCCGCGTGGTGCGGTGGGCTGATGCAGTGGGACCTCACAGCAAGGGGGAGATAAGCAGACAAGGAGAAAACACACAGCGAATGGACACAGCAAGCACAAGCAGCAAGGGGGGTATAAATAAATAAATAAATAAATCTTCAAAACATATGGCCATGCCTTCCACTCCTGTAGAGTAATTATTAATCAATTTTCCTTCCTCCTCAGGCTTTTAGAGGAAGGCGAGAATGAATGGACCCAGGAAAATGAAAAGACTGATAAATATAAGCAGGGTATGATTTGTTCCCCCAAGTCAACAATTCTAAAAGAGATGAATTAGTAATATAAGCCCAATATGTATAATTATGTGAAGGTGCACTACTTACTGTTGTGGTTGTCAAGGTAAGCATAGCAAAGAATAAATGTATTAGAGTGACATTCTGCCTTTTAGAAGTTATCATCTTTTCTGCTTCTTGTATCAGCTTCTTTGGCTTGTTCATGTCTAGGTTTCAGACATCTGGACGGGACCCAAAGCTGGTTTCCTTTATATGTAATGATAAGAGCAAAAACCTCTAGCCCATATCTTAACTTAACTTCTGCCTTCTCCCATTGATTATTATCTTTATTCTTCCACTAAACTAGTTGTCTAATACACTGATATATTTGGCTTATTGTTGGCTAGAGTATTCGAAAGATTTAAAATAAATGTTAATACATATATTTAGTTTAATAAGTTTATACTGACAATTAGGGAGAGAAACATAAATAACATAACTAATTAAAAGATTAATTTAATATTGAACAAAGTTACAGAATGACAGATAAATAGAGCAGTTTCATATATATATTTACCTATATTTAGCTTTTAGCTGGGAAGTGTTGAATTGTTGAAGTAGCAACTGACAGTAGAGTTTTGGTTGACTGTGTGTAGGATTAACAAATTTGATAGTATAGATACCAACTTGGGAGTATTTTGCTAATTCCTGAGGAAGGGGCCAGCCTCCTCAGGAAGGAACACAACACTCCTTGGGCTGTACATTTTAAGGTTTATGCATCAGTCCCGGGGAGAGTGGCCAGCTCCCCCAGGGAGGAATAAAACACCAGTTGAAATGCACTTTATCTTTTTTAATTTGTTACAAAACATCTTTGATGTGCTTACTATTTTAATTTCCAATATGCTTCCTGAAATATGAAAAGTGTTAACTAGTAAGGCATTGGTTTGTTGATTAACAAAGTTTTTTGTATGATGCTTTACTTTTAGGCTTGAACAATACTTACTAAACTTTTTCTTAATATATTCAGTTTCAGGAATGTTCAAATTTAAAACAAGAGATTTATATATATATACTTAATAAAATATCTCTTTGTGTAATATACAAATTTTTTAATTATTTAAGTATGCAACATATTGTACTGAAGTTTTGATTAGTATTTAAGTATATTATACATTATTCATAACTACAGTAGATTATATAACAACAGGCATTCAATGAATAAACTTTTATTTCTTAAGCATTTAAGATTCTTACTAGAATGATTAGAATGACCCCAGTTTCTCCATTTTGTATAGTTTGAGGCATAGGCAAAAACAAACCACTATTTCCCATTTGGGCTGTGGGGTAATACATTAACTTGTAATTTTAATACTTGCATTGGTTCTTGTTGTTAACATTATAATTAGAATTCAGGCTGTTGCTTACAGTGTTGAATATAAACTTGATTTATTGTTGGCTACTTTACAGAAAGGGGAATGTGGGCTGACTTGACCCATCCATGAAAAAAACAAAGAAAGCCTTAGCAAGTTTTAAAACAAAGTGATAGTGACATAACTGGATATTAACCCCTTGCAACAAACCAGCAATATTTGGGACCACCGCATGCTGCAGTGGTGTTATTTTATTTTACTATAATTTACTGTTATGCACTACCCCGGCAGCCTTTAATGGCTGATTTCTTTTTGTACCTATAACTAAAAATTATGATTAATAACATTATATTTTATTTAATATTATATTGAAACATTATATTTTCAGGAATTTTATACACTTTTAAAGTATTCATATGAACTTTTTATTCATATAATTTTAATTTTTATAAAATTAGAAAATTTCTTTTAATTATACAACAGTTTTAAATACTTCATTCAACTTACATCACATGAACTTTAAAAGACCAAGTTACTTATGACAGTTTGAAATAAAAGCTGCTGTTTAGAATTTGACTCTGAGAAAGCAGGTTTGAACATTGTGTTCTTTTTAAAAGTGATAAGACCTGTTTCTCCATGGAAATGATAAGGTTAAAGTACAAGAAGCTATTTTGATAAAACAGATTTTCTTTATTGCATACTGATTATTCAGGAGAAAAACTTCGTAAACTTTTACTAAAACAGACTACTGACTTGAGAAACTTTGAGAAAGAATAAAACTTTAACTTCATATTATTATATTGTTTGACATTAAAGCTTTTAAATTTTAATAGATAGACTGCTTAAATTTTACTTAGCTTTGACCACAAAAATTATTTTTCCACACACCTTCTGCATTTTCTGTATTTCTTCAGCTTTTGTCTTGCATTTTACTCTTTCTTAATGACCAGTCATTTTATTTTAGGACAAAATTATTGTCCTTTTCCTTAAGAATAAAAACACATTCTATATATCTTCCATACTTAAGTTATTACAATGATTTTGGAAACTGTTTCCAAGCAAACTTCTGACAACATACAATTACCATCAACATTAAACAAACTTGTTAAAATAATGCTTTAATTTGGTTGCATGTAAATATAACTTTTCTTCATTTTAAATACTTAGTAGCATGTAATGCTAGAAACAGTCCTTTAGAGGCAAGTTGGCAGGGTAGGCTGGCTGCTGACAGGTTTTCCTGTTATGAAATTACTTTTATTATTATTATTCAGTTGGTTTTCTGTTTAATAATGATTTTTTGGAAATAGCCATTTAAATATTTTCATTTAAACAGTGCTTCTTCAAACTCTCCATAACTATTCTTAACCACATAGACTATAGTCATTTTATCTTAAGACAAATTTTACCTTCACAGAACACATTCTCTTAAACAAATTTACCAAATTTTAGTAGAGCTCTTTTAAGAATTTTCATTTATCAATTTAATATTACCATCCAGAGGTATCAAAATAGATATTGACACTGAACAAACA
>JAQZBX010074291.1:0-14769 GCA_029593785.1 Cabassous unicinctus
ATCTCATTGACTGCCACAGTAAACAGTGCCTCAGTGGGGCTCCTGAGGGCTCTAGAGCATCTAGACACTCACTATAGGCAGGGCAGACAATCTCAGGAATTTTTACCCAGTCAGTGGTCCTTACTTTGGAATATATGTTTTCCAGTGCAATAGAGTTAAACTCATTTATGATTTCCTTACACAGTACTCTCCTGCCTCTTTTCTTTGAACCTATAATGAGCATTATGTTCATTAAATATATGTCCCGAGACTTAAATCTTTAGTCTCTTAAAGATTTGAACCCTGAATCTATTCAGAGCTGCAACACTTACTCTCCAATTCACTGGATTCATCTAGGACAACTAACAAAAGGATGATGATGGAAAACAACCACCCCAAAAAACAGAGAGTACCTACAACTGCAAGCAAGACAGCTCCATCCACCTGCCCCATGGGATAAGTGTTAGTCAGTCCAAAGGGTGCTGATGCAATGTTCCAGAAATCTGTTCACTTTTATAAAGAATATTTATTTGAGGAAGACGCTTACAGTTACAAGGCCCTAAAGAGTCCAACTCAAGGCTACTTCCTCACCAAAGACTGTTGCCACGTTTTGAAGCAAGATGGCAGGTGACCTCTGCCTGGTCTTACCTTCCTTCTTCCTCTTAAGACTCCATGGGTCCAGCTTCTTCCAATCTCAGCTGTAGGGTGGAGGACTCATTTCTTTCCAGGCCTTCTCAGCTGATCAGGGCTCTGGGCTCATCAACTGCAAACTATCAGGCGAATGGGTCAGTGCTCACAGGGGCTTTAGTTGTTTCAGCCTTCTGCTTTCTGTCCCCTGGCAGGGCAAAAATGACCAAGTTCTCTACTCTTCTGTGTCTATGGGAATCTATTTCTTCCTGTGCCTTCTTCTGTGTGTCTTCTTGAGTGAGTGTCCATTTATATAGCTCACTAAGGCGGCAGGGAATTAATCCTGAGTTATACCCTGCTGATGTAGTTGAATCAAAGTCACAGGATCCAAGCCTCACCTCAATCAGAAACAGTAGGCATAACCATCCCAAAATCCTCAACATTGAGGAATGAACATACATAAGGGGAGAATGAAGCTATGGAATAAAGTAGACTTATTATTATTCTAAAAATGGAAGAACTTCTGTCATTGATATAAAGGCATTGGTCACCAAAGGTTCTGAGGGGAGGGAAAGGGAACAATTGTTATAATGTGGGGCATTTGGGAACATTGGAAATTTCCTGCATGACATTGCAATGAGGGATACAGGTTATTATACATTTTGTCAAAACTTATAAAATTGTGTCATGCAAAATATAAACTATAATGTAAGCTATAGACCATAGTTTGTAGCAATGCTTCAATATGTGTTCATCAATTATAACAAATGTATCACACTAATTAAAGATGTTGTTAATGAGGGAAAGTGTAGGAGGAAAAGTGGTGGGGTATATAGAAATCCCCTATATGTTTGCTGTAGCATTCATATAATCTAAAGTTTCTTTAAAAGTAAAAAAATCTTTTTAAAATGTTCACATCATGACCCAGCATCTTGATAGCAAAAAAGAAACCTTCCACTGAGCAGCAGTAACCATAGACTTGGCCTCACATGCATTGATGTTTGGATTTTGCTGCCTGCCCAACTAGATGATTTCAACCTGAGGGACGATCTAAAGTTGTAAGCATTGTTAGCATTGTAGGACCCCTGAGAGAAACAAAGGAAAAATTTCTATATATAGATGCAGTCTCAACAAAGCCTTCCCAGATTATTACAGAGAGTTTCTCTTAAATGTGGATTAACCATTCACTTGCAAAACATGATGAGGGAGCACATCTTCAAAAGTTAGATTCCAGAAAATAGTAAATTTATTTAAAACATTAAAAGAAATAGATGTCATCAATAAGTTTTAAAAAATTAAAGGAAAAAGGTCTCTTCCAGAAAGACTAGGTGACAGGTTGCTTGATCTGGTACTGTTCTAAGTAATGGATCTGGATAAAATCAGTAATTGATAAAATAATAGAAAAAAAAAATCAATGGTAAATGATAGGTAGGTAGGTAAATAGATGGATTGATAGATATGACAGCTATAATAGATAGCTGATAGATAGATAGATAGATAGATAGATAGATAGATAGATAGATAGACAGATTAAAAACAAAACAATCACATTATTAGGTGAGGAAACCTACCTATGCAGAAAGAAGTTGCGTCTTGGTGTGGGAAGTGATGGTAGCCCAGTGTTGTGAAAGGGATTTGGTTATAATAAGAAACTATTTGGGGAAAGCGATATAAATTTTTTCATTTTTTTCTCTCCTCAAAACTGTCCAGGCATGGACATATCACAACAGGCCAACCTAGCTCTGCCCCTGAAGTTAGTAGGAATCTTTAAGTTTTGGATAAAATAAGAATACATGAAGAGCTTTGGATGACCACTGCATAGTCCTTCTTTCTGATATTCCTTATTACTTGTTCATTAACTTCAAGGCTAAAAGCATCCTGAGATGTTTGTTGCAGGCAGATTGCCTCATGGGGAACTTACAATGGCATGGCATAGGAGGTGAATAGAAAGGGTGTTAAATTACAAGCCTTGCCTTGAGAAATATCCTTCTTTCAATAATTCACCAAACTGAATTGTGCCTCTTACCCTTGGGTATACATGACTAGATAAGGGAAGAAATTCTCCAGAAAATTAGAGTTCACCTGGGAAAATAAAATCTAGAGAGAAGAACTTCTTTAACTATACTTTCTGTAACAGAAATAATTTAAGAAGCAGGTGGGTAATTTTAAAAATATGCTTAATGAACATCCTCAAAATGGTTATGGGCAGATGTTGGTACTATGGAGAAGTATGTTGGTACTAATAGTATGTGGGAATGCATTTCCAAAATAATGCTATTATAACACTCTAATTGCATCTTATTTGAACAATACATTTCAAAATATTGCTGTACTGCAGAAAGAAAGAAGATCCTCAAAAGCCAACAAAACAAATTGAAAAAGGCACATTTTGTGGAGAAATCTTGGCACTAAACCAAAAGTAGTACAGAATGGAAGATATGTCTTACAGAGCAGAATTGGGGACTCTGGCAGAAATACAGATATTATACCTATTACTCAGGACAAAGCAAATTTATATATTCTCAGAATGAAATTATGTCCTGTTAATGTATTACACAAAAGATCTAAAGATTCCTAGAATTTTAGGAAAAAATATAATTGCATGTATACCATGCAGTAGGCAAGGAACCAAATCTTACAGTGTCTGAAGAAGAAGAACTATAGTTTTATGGCAATAAGAATTTCAGATATATGAAGCAAGGCAAATCAATATGGAGAAATATTTTCAGAATCTAAGATGACATGAAATAATTGAAAGATAAAGAATAAGGCATTTGGGAAATATTGAAGAAAGGGAAGCAGGATGCCTGTATTAATATCAGAATAAAATGACTTTAAGAAAAATTATCATGATATAGCCAAGACACAGTAAATAAAGTTGAAATAATTAGAGAAATATAATAATTCTATATCTTTATGCATCTGTATCAATTAATGGGGTAGGTCTCTAAGTCTTTTCCTTTTTTTCAGAGATGCCCTAAAAGCATTGACTCTACCAAACATAGGATTGTTTTATCAGCAGGAGGATAACCAGAAATTTTTCTCTAAAACACGCTTTGCATGTCATAAATAATTTGGAAATTCATGAACTTACTTTGTCAAGTAGCCAGAAAATGAATCTTTATAATTGATTTATACATTTATATTTACCCAAAAGAAAAGCCTAAGAAGCCCTAAACCCAAACCCAGGGAAAATGACTAGGTGGATAGACAAAGATTGCCAAGCACAGGAAAACTTAGAAAAACAATACCGTCCCCTGCCTCTTATTAGCAAAATTGTTGAACACTAAAACCATAAAGCTGGAAATAGAAGAAAATGTATGAAGGAGTAAGAAATAGAAGCTTTCTCAAGATTTCATGGCCATCTTGGTGAAGATTATTATATATGGATGCAAAATAACTCACCATTGATCTCTAGGAAGTCTGCAAAGGAAGCTAGTGCTGCAACCAGGTAACCACAGAATCCTAAAGATATTTTGTTAAAACACTGGAACAGTTTACCAACAAATACAAGCAGAAGTCTGATAATCCTATGATGCAAGCATTCTCTGAAAAAAGAACTAGGTGACACATGGGCAATTCTAGATACAGCTGAATAAAAGGGATCTTTGGATTGATACTGATTCCCAAGTGGCTACAAATTTTCTTGAGCCAAATTTTCTGAAATTTATGACAACTGGCTTGCAATGGGTAAAGATGAAGATTTGGCACATTTATCTTAAAAGAGGCATCTGCCTACTCTTTTGTTGACTAAGAAATAGAATACCATTTCTGAATTTGTAGGAAAGTTATGGTTGCAGGCAACCCCAAGAAAGTTGATTTTACAATCACAGAAACATGTCTAATTTAATGCTTTTGACACATACCCTGATATGGGGGACTCCACAATTTTTTGTACTATTTGTAATCCCAGTCTTGGAGTAGACAAGAAAATATTCAGGAGGTAGTAACTGATGTGCTAGTTTATACAACAAAACTTAGGGCTAAATTTTGGGGAAGGATTAATATAATTATAGTCTGGAAATAATTCTGGTGAAAGTATTGTCAACATATTTAACGTCAAAGAATTGTCCACTTAACATAGTTAAAAAGACTTTTATGTTATGTATATTTTACCACAATTAAAAATAAATATATTTAATGAAAAGAAAAAAAAGAAACATGGAACTAAGGAGAAAATGTGTTGAAAAAAGAGGGTGTAACTTTTAGATGACTTTTGAAAATGCAATTAAAAATAGGAAATTGAGGGATTACTACAAGATATTTGAGAGGGCATTACTGTTATTTAGAGGCTGAAAAACTGGTTCCAGCTTCAGCTGTGAACTACATATCTTAAGGGGCCCTGTCAAATTAACTCCACAAATATAAGTTGGGAAAATATAAATCCAATCAAGAGGATTATAATTAATAATGGAAACACATCAACATGGGCTGAATCTACCCATCAATTAAAATCATAAAATTCAAATACTTTTACAAAAGGACCTGGGCATGCTCATCCTCCCATCCTTTCCCCATTCAGAGGATCCAAAGCCTTGCATAATGTTTTGCAACATTATGGGTGGGACACAATTATTTCAAGATTACTAGAATCTGGTGATCAATTTTATGTGACTCCTCTTGTGGATAGAGAGGGTATTATGACAGGCCCAGGATTTGGAGATACCATAGCAGAATAGACTAAGGTCATTCTTGAACTTCAGACTGGATAATGTATCTGGAAGAAATAGTCTGTGGTTGTACCACCATTACCTGTATGTATAATTGATATTGTATATTATGTGCCAATGAGGCACATGCTTCTATCATTCACAAATGGACTGTTGACCAAGGACAGCCTTTGCATGGTTTTAATTGAATGTGAAAAATGAGAATCTTTGGAATCATCCTAACACTATGGTGTAGTAAACATTAGTTATTTAGAAAACTGGGAAGTTAACATAAGATCACTGATTTGATTAAGGAAATGGTTGGAACAGGAATACTTATCCAAAGAGAACTAACCCAAGAAAAAAGTGCCCAGCAGTGTCTTCCTCATACTTCTGACATATAGAATCATAGAGTAAAATAAAGTAGTGTCATTTTAATTCACTAATTGTTGGGGTAGTTTGTTACCTAACAGTAGTAACCAGAGTAATGAGAACCAACTGATAAAAATATTAAGTTAACTTTATTGGAATTAAGGACAACTGTTCAAAGTATGGCATAAAAAAGACACAGATGGAATTTGATTAGGTTTTTTTTACAATCATTCCCCATTTCCCCACCACACATGCCTTAGGAATCTCTAGTCTGGTTTTATCTCTGCGAATTTGCTATTTTTAGTCATATCTTATAAGTGATATCATATAATACTTGTCCTATGTGCCTTCCCGATTTCATTGAGCCTAATGTTTTCAAAGCTTTTCCACGTTGTATCATGTCTCATAATTTCACTCTTATGGTTGAATAATATTCCATTACATATATGTATCCCATTTTTATCCATTCCTTTGTTACCATTAACAAAGTCTCACATGTAAGCTATTATGAAAAATGCTTCTATAAACAAATATCTTTGATATCCTGTTTTCATTTGCTCTGGGTATATATATCCATAAGTGGAATTGCCAAATCATATGGCAATTCTATATTTAGCTTTTGGAGGAAAAGCTATATTGCTTTCAACAGTGGCTACATCATTTTAGATTCCCACCAACAATGCATTTGAGTTCTGATATATATACATCTTTTCCAACATTATTTTCTTTTATTAAATAATAAATAATAGACATCCTTGTGGGTGTGAAGTGGTATTACATGTTTTTGATTTGCTGTTACCTAATGGCTAATGGTGTTGAGCATATTTTCATGTGTTTATTGGTCATTTACATATCATCTCTGGAGAAATGTCTATTCAGGTCTTTTGCCCATTTTTATTACTGAGTTATTTGTCTTTTTGTTGTTGCATTATAAAAGTTAATTGCATATTCTGGCTATTAAACCTTAACTGCTATATGGTTTGCAACAATTTTCTCCCATTCTGTAGATTTTTAAAATTTTATTGATAATTTCTTTCAAAGCAGAAAAAAATTTAATTTTGACAAAATCAAATTTATCTATTTATTGTTGTCATATATCAGAAAATATTTTCAAATTCCAGGTCATAAAAATTTGCCCCTATGTTATCTTCTAAGGATTTTGTGTTTTAAATCTTATATTTAGGTCCTTCAGCCATATTGAGTTGATATTTTTTATATGGTGTGAGGTGGTTTAAATTCATTTTTGTTTATGGATAACCAGTTTTCTCAGCACCCCAATAATAATGGATAAATTAGAAATCATGTAATAGAGATTTTACATATTGCCCTTAAAATAGCAACAAATAATAAACTTAGGGAATATAAAGACAATAATGCATAATTTTGGCAGATAAATGGAAACTATAGAAACAGTTTCTTCGCTCAACACAATGTTTTCAAATTTAATCCATATTGTCACATGTATCAGGATTTCATTCATTTGAATGGCTCAGTAATATTCCATTGAGTGTCTATACACACACACACACACACACACACACATATTTATATATACCACATTTTATTTATCCATTCATTGGTGGATAAACACTTGGATTGCTTCAATCTTTTGGCAATTCTGAATAGTGTTGCTACCAACATCAGTGTGTAAATATCTGTTGGAGTCCCTATTTTCAATTCTTTTGAGTATGTACTAATTAGTGATTTTGTCAGCTCATAAGGTAGTTCTATACTTAATAGCTTTCTGAGGAACAACCAAACTGTTTTTCACAGCAGTTACACCATTTTACATGGCCACCAGCAATGAATGAGTGTTCCTATTTCTCCACATTCTACAAATATTGTATAATCTCACTGATTTGAAACAATAAGTATAAGTTAACTTGTAGAATCATAATCAAAAGTATAGGTTACCAGGGGACAGGGCAGAGATAGGGAATGGAAATTAGGGCTTAACATGTACAGAGTTCCTATTTGGAATGATGGAATATTTGATAATGATGGTGGTGATAGCACAACACTCTGAACATAATTAACAGCACTGAAATATATATCTGAATATGATTAAAAAGGTGTTTTAGTTTGCTAATGCTGCTGGGAGCAAAACTACCTGAAACGGGTTGGCTTTTAAAATAGAAATTTATTAGTGTAACAGCTTATAGTTCTGAGGTCATGATAATGTTCATATCAAGGCATCATTAGAGATGCTTTCTCACCAAAGGTCAGCTCCTGCCACATGGCAAGACAAAATGGTGAGTTTGCCCCACTCTCTGTTTTCTCATCCAGGCTCACTTTCTCCCTGAGCTCAGCTTTGGCAATCAGGTATATGGCTCAACTCTTGCCTTCACTTCTAGTCCTCATTGCTTCAATTTCAGGCTGACCCACTAATTCCAGCCTCCAGCATCTCTCTCAGCCTCTTGGAACTTCTTTATTCTTTAGTCCTCTCTTACAGCCTCCCAAATCTCTCTGTCTTTCTGCAGCTATAAGCAATCCTGGAGTCCTTTCATGGCAGGGTAAAAATGGCAGCTATCTTTCTGTGTATGCTTCTGATTTAGTTCTCAGTTTATATAAAACTCTAGCAGAAGGACAGAGACCTAACCTGGGTCTTGTCTTACTGACATCAAAGGCCCTAAAGTGATCTAATCAAAAGATCTATTCAAAATATCTCTTAATTGAATCTAATGCAATCAAAGAGTTCCATACCCACAGGAATGGATTAGTTCCAAGAACATGATCGTGTCTTGGAATCCCAAAACTTAAAACTGTCACAAAGGGGAAGTGTTAGATTGTATATATGGTGACAGAATAATAAATTTTAAAAATCCATGGAACTTTGTGGATATTCTCGCTGTTCTGACTTTGTGATAATCAAGGTAGGCTAAACATTTGCTGCATTGGAAACCATGAATGTGTCCCTAGACCTAATTTTTCTCCCTAGGTCTGGTTTTTGGAATGCAGGTGATAAACTAAGCCTGATTTATTATATGACCATCCTGTATGGGAAAGGACTGTAACTTTGGATGTCTTTGGTCAACCTTGGGAGATATAGCAAGGGGAAGGATGTGGCTCATGTGGTTGGACGGTCATCTCCCTTATGGAGGGACCTGGGTTCAATCCTCGGGACCTCCTGGTAAAAATTTAAAAACAGAAAAATACAGAAGGCCCATTGTCCACCAGGCCCCAAACTCAGGTGCACCACCAGGCCCCACGAGCCAGACAGCAAGATGATGACATAACAGGAGAGTGACACAGGGGAAAGCCAGATGAGATGCACCAAAAATCCAGGAATTACAATGGCACAGGTGGTAGGATGCCTCTCTCCCACTTTGGAAGTTCCAGGACCGAATCCCAATGAAGACAGGAGGAGAAGAATGAGAAGAGAGGGCAGGAAATGGACCGAGTCACCCAGAGAATGGACACAGAAACTGCAAAAACGTGGTTGGAGGGGGTAAAAATGGATAAAAGTAAATAAATAAATCATTAAAAGAAAATGTATAGGGGAGAAAGATATGGACTATAGTTGGTAGTAATACTTTGACTATGCTCTTTCATGATTTGTTAACAAATGTTTCACAACAATGCAGGGATTTTCTGTGGGGGGGTGATATTTGGGAACCCTGTATGATGTTATGTATGTTTGTTTTGTAAGTTCACAATGTTTGCTGAACACATATAGTTTATGTATATTCATATATGAATGATATACTTCAATAAATTGTTTTTAAAAATCCATGGAACTACCCTATAAATACCAGTGAATTCTTAGTTAAACCATGAACTTTGGTTAATAATACAGTTATAAAATTTTTCTATAATCAATTGTAAGAAATGATCCACACCAATGCAAGGTGTTGGTGGATGGGTGGTATATAGGGATCCTACATATTATGCATGATTGCTCAGTAAACCCAAAACTTCTTGAATAAAGAAAAAAATATATAAACAGAAAAAATATATTTATATAGTTAAATGAGACTTCTGCTGCCAGATAGGAAAACACACGTTACAGTGAGTCAACAGCTACATAATTTTAATAACTTTTTAAAGTCATATTTTATGGCATCAATGAGCTGTGAAACATTTTTATGAACTCAAATTCCAAATCAGATACTTTATTCTAATACAACAGAGAATCTCCAACCATTTTTTCCAGAGGGTATTTGCCTATTCTGGAATGGACTGTAAGGTCAAATTGTCCAGGTAGCAATGCCTGATAGGAAAAAAAAACCTGCAAAGCTTTGGTGATATATACTACTATGACAAATATGAAATTTAAAACCACACAAATGCATGACTGGTTTTCAACATGAGATGTTTATAAAACTGAGAGTAGCGTTAGAAGACAAACCAAATCTGTAAAACGCACAGTGCAATCTTCTTCAATCTAACTAATGAATTAGAAAAGAAAACCTTCCAGAAATGTATTAATTATAAAGTTTATATGAAAATATTAAGGATCAAAAATGGTGAAAGTCTTCCTAAAAAAAACAAGTACTACCACTCTTAGATCTCGAGACATATTAGGAAGTTAGCATATTTAATAAAGTGTGATATTAACATAGGAAACAAAAATAGGTCAATGGAACAGCAGAGAGATCATTTAGTGGAAAAGAAGAGTGATCATAGGTTCAGTTCTTTTTGTTTAGCTACATAATGCTTGGTTTAATGAAGAATTGAGGCAAAACACTAGAGAACAGCTGGCTTTTTCAATCAGTGGTGCTGGTATATATTCGGATGTCCATACAGAATGATAGTGGGACAAAAACCAAACAACATTTTTTTAGTAGAAAATACATTTCTTATTAATCTCATGGTAGAAAACATTAGCAAAAAAGAAAAATAATCAATTTAAGTATGCTGAAATTGTACATTTTTGTATCAAAGGAAAAAATTTTAGAAAGACAGCACACCATGAAATAGAAGATATTTGCAAAATATTTAACCAAATAAAAGTTCATATAAAAAATTAATAGCACTTAAACTAATGAAGGAGCCATATCAAGATATTTTAATCTTATATATCAATAATAGAAATACTAATTTTTTATATTCATATGTATATGTTATATATACATATATGTGTATGCATGTATAAATACATATGTAGGAAATTATATGTACATACATATATATATATAGCTAATACTATTGACTGTCTTTTTCACAAAATAAGATAACCTTACGAAAGTTGTTTATCAAAACTTCAGTAATGGATGGTGGTGATGGTAGCACAACTTTGTGAATATAATTAACAGCACTGAATTACATATTTGGATGTGGTTGAAAGGTGAAATGTTAAGTTTTACATATGTTACTTAAAAAAATAAAAAAACAAATATAGTACTGCAGAAAACAAAAAGTGAAACCTAATATAAACCATGAATTACAGTTAATAGTACAATTATAATAACATTCTTCCATCTGTTGTAACAATTGTACCTCACTAATGCAAGGTGTTAATAATAATGGGGAATGTAGGATCTCTTTTCTGCATGATATTTCTATAAACTTGCAACTTCTCTAAATATATATATATAACCTTACTAATTAAAGAGAAGTAAATTAAATTAAATGTTAACATAATGCTTTACACATTTTCAGGTTGACAACATTTTACAAATATAATGAACTAAATGTGGGAAAGACTGTAGAACCATGTGGGCCCTTAGGCCAGCTAATGGGAATGGAACGTGGACAACCACTTTTGATAACAGTTTGATATTATCTATTGAACTTGATATTTGCATAGCATATAACCCAAATATTCCACATCTTCTAAAGATATAAAAACCTTATAGAATCTCATGTATAAATCGGTCAGGATGAATATATAAGAAAGCCAGAATATTATTTTTATAATTGCTAAAATTAACCAAAATAATTCTCAACACTAAAATGAATAAATGAACTTTACCAAAGGATATCTTATAACAAGGAAAATGAACTAAGCATCTGCATGCAAATTATAGATATATAATATTGACATTAAACAATATGTGTAAAATTGCATGTAATATGGTCCCACTTGCATAAAATTCTAAAGCAAGCAAATCTAAACAAATTTCATGGATGCATTCATGAGTAACAAGAATAGAAAGAAAATCAAAGACACAATTACAAGAATGTTGGTACATCAACAAGAGATAGGTATAATCCCAAAATACTGGATAGACACATGCAGCATTTCTGAGGTAGTGCAATTTTTTTTTTTTTTAAATCGGGATGATAGTAATTTAAAAGTATCAGCTATAAAATTAGTTAAAATATAAAATAAACTCATTTTAGATTCAGCAAGTTTTGTTTATTTGTTCAAAATTATGTATCTATAACTCAATCACATCATACAGATGTATAGATACATTTGGTTCATTCATATTCATCACTAGGTACTCCAGTGAAAATTTTATTGTATTTTTCAAATGTGTATATTTTATGAAGAAAGAAAAATAATAAATATTATTTGAAAATATTAGAATGATAGTACAATTAGAAAATATTCCACATGGTGACCCAAAATCTAACAACTTAAGTGTGAAAAATGAAAAGTTCTAGCCTAAATCCATGCCCTATATGTTACAAAATGTATATGGAAAAGTAACTACTTTATTTTTATATATATAAGAAAGATAAAAGTTACTTTTTTTTTCTAAATCTTTCCATTCTTGTTAGCATATAGAATGTGTCTGCATTCTCAACTATGAAAAAGGATATGTAAAATAATTTAAATATTTTCAACATGTTCTCATTAGCCTTAAAAACCTCAGGTTGTCTCTAATTTTATCAGTTGTTGACAGAGATTTGAAAATTCAGAAAACAGTAAATGCTATAAATAAACTTTATTTGCAATATATCCAATTATCCATAGCACTTTTTGGCCAAAAAATAAAAAAGCATTTTTGGAAATAAAAAAGCATTTTTAACATGAGGAGAAGTCACACAAGTAAAAAAGCCATCATTTTAGAACTGGTAATACCATGCATCATTAGGTTCGAAAATGTCTGGATAGGCATATATGAATATATATAATCCTGGAAAAAGGTAAACGGGATTCATCAAAGGAGAGGTGGGAAGAATACTACATTTACTTATGCCAAAATAACATTTGAAGTCATTTTATACATGCATATGCACATTTTTAAAGTGAATTTTTAAAATTTCAAGCTGAGAATTATAATATGGTCATTTTCTTTGAACCCTCTTCTGTTAAAGAAGGCATTGAGGAAAACAGAAGAGGAAAAAAGAAAGGAAATAACTAGTAGGTAGGAAACCTCATTTAGAATCAGTCATTTTCAATTAACTTTTAGTTTTACCAATAATGAAAATTGAATTTACATTTTTTTAATAAAGGCAAATAAGTTCTCTTAATTTTATGAATAAATTAAAGAAAACACTTTCCTTTAAAAAATATTAAGCTTATAGATCTCTAAATTGATTTGTGTACATTTATTTTCATTGTTCCAAATATTAACAAATATGCATTCACTTCTATGGACTGATTGATTGACTCAAATATTAATGGCCTAGTTTCTCAAGAGAGTTGAGCTTTAAGCTACTATTTTCAAATGCATCTACTCAGAAAGTCACTCCTACTTTCTAGGTTTGTTTCCCCATGTGAAAAAATGAGTATGTAGAATAATATTATTTGCACAATTATTACAAATCCTAGAAATCATTGAATTCATGTGAATATTAGTAAGTGGAGGGTTGACTGGCAGAATGCTGTAGGATCAACATGACTTGGACTACACATGAGAAATGCTTCATTTTCAAGGCCCTTTGCATAGCATCCTCTACATCTTTGTTTCTCAAACTGTAAATCAAGGGGTTTAACATGGGAATCACCAGTGTATAGATAACAGACACCACCTTCTCCTGTTCTACAGAATATTGGGAACTTGGTTGAATGTAACTAAAGCTTAGGGTACCATAGAATATGGTCATGACCGTCAGGTGAGAGGCACAGATGGAGAAGGCTTTTTGTCTCCCGGCTGCTGAGCGGATCCTCAGAATAGCAACAACAATGCACATGTAGGATATGATCACAATCAGGAAGGTGTCCATGGCAATGACCCGAGAAGAGATTAAAAGGAACAGTTCATTCATGGAGGTATCAGAACATGCCAACTTTAGCAGTGAGGGAATATCACAGAAGAAGTGGCTGACAGCAGTCAGTCCAGAGAATGACAGTCTTTCCAAACTTATTGTGTGTGTCAATGAGTTAATCATTCCACCTGTGTATGATCCAATGACCAACACTACACACTTTCTCTTGGACATAACTGAATTCATAGAAATTCCGTGTATAGAAAAGTGTATACCTTTTTATAGAAAAGTATAGAAAAGGGTTCACAATGTCCATGTAGTGGTCATATGCCATCACCAACAATAAGAAGGCTTCTGTGGTAATGAACCTCCCCCCAAAAAATAAATGCTGAACCATGCAAACAGAGAATGAGATGGTTTCCCTCACAACAAAGAAGTTGATCAGCATTTTGGGTGCAATGACTGATGAATAGCAGGCATCTACAAGTGATAGGCAGCTGAGGAAAAAATATATGGGTGTGTGGAGCTTGGGGCTGACTTGGATTAAGAAGATCATGCCCTGATTTCCCACCAAGGTAATGAAATAAATCACCAAAAACAGCATAAAAGCATCATTTTCAGTTCAGCAGGGTCTGTCAAACAAAAAAGAATAAACTCATTGGCAGCTGTGAAATTATCTTCAGCCATTTGTTAATTCCTTCTCTTGAAATCTGATGTGAAAAAGATAAGCCCATTAGAACAGCTATAGGAGAATCAATTTATAATAAAAATCAATTTGTAAAATTTAAAGACATATTCTTGGGTAAACAAATAATTTTCTGAACACATTTTCGTATTTATATTAGGAGCTTGACTAGACTGTCTCAAATATTTTTCAGAGCTAGTTATGTTGCTATCCCATTAAGAGATGCTTAAAAAAGCATTTTGGCTCTCAAAAATTTCAATTTGCCTCTAAAGAGTCTGTCTCAATAGCATGGTGATACCAGCATGAGAAAACTGAAGGCAAATGATATGAAGTTGAGGAAAAAAATGTAAACCTTTTATGAACTGTCTGTTCATTTTGAATAAGACTGAAGTAAATGGCATGAAGACAAAAAAC
>JAQZBX010074292.1:0-14778 GCA_029593785.1 Cabassous unicinctus
AGAGAGAAAAGAAAGAAAGAAAGAAAAGAAAGAAAGAAAGAAAGAAAGAAAGAGAGAAAGAAAGAAAGAAAAAGAAAGAAAGAAAGAAAGAAAGGAAGGAAGAAAGAAAGAGGCAGAGCAGACAGACTCCTAATCAGTAGGAATCTACCAAACTGCAGAGTCAAACTTGCCCAATGGAAAATGACTGGAAAGCTCTCTGAGGAGCTAACAGACCCAATGAGAAAGCTAAGCTCAGTGGAAGAAATTATGTCATGAATATACAAGCTCCCTAGTTCAATTCCTGGTTGTTGTTGGAGCAGTGCTCCACCTAGATATCAAACATCCAGCTGATACTTTAGGACAGGGGGGACATAGAGGTTATTTTTTAATAGCTTCTCTTGGGTCTCATATTTTTCCTAAAAAAAAAAAAAAAGGGTTACTTTAAAAAATTTTAACTTAGTTTACTTGCTAAAGCCCACTTCAAAGCCTGCACGAGGCAGGCTGCAAGGTAATTGATTGATGAACACCAGCAGACTGAGTAGCTCTTCAGGGGCCTAAGAGGGAAGGCTGTTTTCTTTAGTTTGTGTTTGAATACTTGCTTGTGTGTTTGTATTTTGTGTTTTTGTTTTTCTTTCCTCTTCCCCGCCCCCCCTTTTTTCTTTTGGTTTTTCTTAATTAGGTGCCACTGGCTTGTTTCTTGTTTGCTGTGTTTTCTCTTCCTGGATTTCCCCTTTTGTGTGCATACCAATTTTGTCTACCAACACTATCTCTTTTCATTCCTTCATCTTTCTATCTTTGGATTTCTGTTTTTATTCTTACATTACACCTCTCATTGTTTAGTCTGCAATTTTTCTGGTTTTATTTCTATCTTGTCTATCTGGTTTTCTTTCTTTTATTAACCTTTTTTCTTTTTGTCTTTTCTTCTCTCTTACCCTCTCTCTTCATCATTATGGCCTTTTAATTCATTCTATATATTTTTCTCTATTCAGTTTCCCATTTCATTGTTGGTAATCTACTTTTTTATTCCTGCAAATATACACTGCTTAGAAGAGTTAAATATTTATTTTCCAACATCTTATACAGTTCTCCTTCTAACTTTTACTATTATTATTATTATCCTTTTTCTTTTCTTACCTCTTTCAGTTTCTCTGGCTCTAATCTTTTTCCTTCAAGGGAACATAGAAAACAGCAAGGAAATAGAATAAGAAGAAAACCTGTCAAAGAGAAAACTTAACACACACACAAATATAGCAAGAAAATAAAACCCTAGATTAGGGAGAGAAGCTATTCAACTTAATAAACCCATCAAGATAAATGATGACCATACAGCAACAAAAAATTACAAACCATACTAAGAAACAGGAAGACATAGCCCAGTCCAGTGAACAAACTAAAAAGTGGGAAGAGATGCAGAACATTGAACAACTAATTAAAGTTGTCCAAACAAATATCATTGACCAACTTAATGAAGTGAAGGAAGAGATCAATGTTATTAAGAAGACACTGGAAGAACATACTGAAGAAATTGCATTCATACATAAAAAGATAACGGATATGATGGTGATGAATGGCACTATCCAAGAAGTCAAAAATACACTGGAAACACATAACAGCAGGTTTGAACAGGCAGAGGCAATTCTTAATGATGTGCAAGACAGTACATCTGACATTATACAGATATGAGAACAGATAGATGGAAAGACAGAAAAAATGCAGGAGGGATTAGGGATTTGAATGACAACACAAAATGCACAAACATATGCATTGTAGGCATCCCAGAGGAAAAAGAGAAAGGAAAGCGGACAGAAGGAATGTTGGAGGAAATAATGCCTGAAAACTTCCCAATCCTATTGAAGGAGATGGATGTAAAAATCCAGGAAGTGCCCAAATCAGGATAAATCCCAACAGGCCTACTCCAAGACATATAATTGTCAAACTGTCCAATGCTCAAGACAAAGAGAAAATAATGAAATCAGAAAGAGATTCAAGGGAGCTCAATAAGATTAAGTGCTGATTTCTCATCTGAAAACATGGAGGCAAGAAAGCAGTGGTATGACATAATTAAAGTGCTAAAAGAGAAAACTTTCAGCAAGAATTCTTTATCCAGCAAAACTGGCATCCAAAAAATGATGGAGAATTAAAAATATGTGCAATTAAACAGAAATTAAGAGAATATGCCAATAAGAAACATGCCCTTCAAGAAATGCTAAAGGGTGTGCTGCAAGCTGTAAGTTGATTGGAAAAAAACAGGAGAGAGAGAGTTGGAGGAGAGTGTAAGAACAACTAAAAAGACAAAAAGAGAAATGAAAATATATGACATACACAAACCCAAATAAAATATGGCTCACGTAAGTAATTCCTTGAAAGTAATAACACTGAATATTAATGGATTAAACACACCAGTCAAGAGACACAGATTGGCAGAGTGTTTACGGAAATATGACCAATCTACATGTTGTCTACAAGAAATCCATGTTAGACCCAGCACAGGGACACAAGAAGGCTGAAAGTTGAATGGCTGGAAAAGGATCTTACAAGCAAACAATAACCAAAAATGAGTGGGAGTATCTATGCTAATATCAGACAAAATAGACTTTAAATGTAAAGTGGAGGGTGTTGGGTATTGGGAGTGCCTTGCATTCTGAATGTGACTTTACTGTGACATTAAACTTCTTTGAAAACAAAGTGAAAAAAATAGGACACTATGGAATAAATGGAAGAAAATGTCACTGTACATACAGGACAACAGATATTACAGTTTTGAAAGGCAAAATGTCAAAAAAATTTAATATTTTTCATTATTTTTTAATATCCTAATTTTAAAATTTTTATTTTTAGTTTTATTAAAGTTTTTATGTATTTTATTTCTTATATTTAAATGTACCATTATTATTTCATTTTCCTGTTAATTGTATTTGGTAATTTTTTGGCTTCATTTTTGAAAAAGGTTGGGATGACAGAAGAGTTAAAACAGGGGCAGGGGAGTGTCATTGGTGTGGGGTGTCTGTGATGGGGATACATAGGAGGAAGTTCACCTGGACATACATATAAGATATATAAATGTGTTCAAATGTTAATGGGGCATTGTCACAGTAGGTAGAGATCCACACGATAACTGAGAGAATATTGTATTCCCATCCTGGAGAGCTGTCACTTTTTCTAATGTAGTAGCAACTGTCCCCCAAGTGCAGGGGCAATGACTAGTGAAGGAGGATGGTTCATCAATAGGCCCTTGATATTGATAACTATGCTTGTGAGCCTTTGCTCTTGTAATTGAAACTTACCCTACTGTTGTGGTATGCCTAAGAGTTGCCTCCAGAGAGCCTCCTTGTTGCTCAAATGTGGCCTCTCTCTAAGTCAAACAGCCTATAAATGCATTACCTTCCCCCAGCCTGACTTAAGGTGATGAGCGTCCCTGGCACCCTGAAATTGCTACCAAGCACCAACTAGCAATGTAACTGGGAAAAGACCTCAAATAAAAGGGGAAAAGCATAAAGACAAATGAGTTTATGTGGCTAAGAGACTTCTAACTGAGTTGGGATGTAATCCCAGCAGGATCTCATAGACTACCAAAGTGGATACTAACTGAATTAAAGGGGATCCTGAGAGCTCTGGAGACACACAGGTCCTAAGGCCATAGCAGATAGCTCTGGAGTTTGTTGCCTTGCCAGTGGGCCCTACTTTGGGTTTTGTGCTCCTGAGAGTGACAGAGTTGGACTCACATATGGCTTCCATATACATGGTGTATCTGTACCTTCTATTTGAACCTACACTTGGTGCTGCAGTTGGTGGGTGTACATCCAAGGGACTTGAATCTTTGAGCTGTATGTGCCCCCTGGTCCCTGAGCCTCAGCAGAGTTGCAACACCTACTCTCCAGTTCATTGGACTTACCTAGGACAACAAACAAGGAGGTGAAGATTGACAACCACCATACCAAGGAAACGAGAGCGCCTACAACTGCAAGCAAGGGATAACCATCCATCAGCTGTATGGGATCAAATCCCATTCTCAATTAGAGAAGGAGAAGACATCAGCATTCCAGAATCCTCAGGATTGTGGAATGAACTATGCACTAGGAGTGTACTTACCGCTATTCTACTATAAAATTGTGATTCTAGCAGTGGAAGAAATTGCAGCAGTGATGTGGAGGCGGTGGCTACAGGAGGCTCTGGGGGGAGGAAGAAGGAAAGAAAGGTGTAATGCAGGAGGTTTTTCAGGACTTGGGAAACATCCTGAATGGCATTGCAATGACCAATATAGGCCATTATATATCTTCCCATAATCTGCCGAATTGTGTGGGACAGAGTGTAAACTACAATGTGAACTATGGTCCATGCTCAAAGGCAATGCCCCAGGATGTGTTTATCAATTGCAATGAATGTGCCACACTAATGAAGGATGCTGTTTATATGGGAGGGTGTGGGAGGTGTGAGGAGTGGGACATATGGAATCCCTATATTTTTTGTGTAACATTTGTGTAATCTGTCTTTAAAATTTTTTAAAATTGATTTAAATAAGGAAACCATTCCTCAGCAGTTTCCAATATTTTATCATCACCCACATTCCTCATCAGGAATGTTTCCATATTATACCATATCCCTTAATCCTTAATGGAAGTTCCAACATATTATACAATGTTCCAGTTCCTTATTGGGACTTTCAGAATATCACAATATTTCAACCATCCTTGTCTGAAGAATCCCAATATTATACTAATGCAATATGCCCCCTATGAATTTTCAAAATATTTACCAGTGTCCTATTCTTTTTATTCCTATACATTTTATTTTGAAATAAATTCAAACTAAGAATACAGTTGTACACATAATACAAAATCTATACAGAGAACTTAAACACATCATCCCAGATACCCACATTCACCAATTTTAACATATTGCAAAATTTGCTGTATCATTCTCTCTCTCCCTTATGATCTGTCTTCTTAAACATATGAGAGTAGATTTTATACAACAATCTTCTTCAACACATAGTCATTCCATATACATTTCCAAAGAACTAGGATAATCACTTAAGTAACTATCTGGATATAGTTATCAAGTTAAAGAATTTGACAGTGATATAAAGCCTACAGAACTTATTCCAATTTTTTTATATGTCCCATTAATGTGCTTATGAATATTTTCTTCTCAACTATTAGATATAATGCAAGGTCATGTATTGCATGTAATTCACATTATCTCTTTAGCTACTCTTTTTTTGGTGTGGAAATATCAAATATGACCTTTCTGATCTCAACCATTCCCAAGCACAATATTTAGTGGGATTAATCACACTCACAATTTTGTACTAACCTCACCTTCAGCCATTATGAGGACTTTCCCATCACCCCAAAAAGAAATTCTGCTTCTGCACTTAATAAGCATTAATTCCTCAGTTTCCCTCTCATCCACTCCTCACAAGCTCTACTCTATTTTTTGTCTCTATGACTTTGTATATTCTACCTATTTCATATAAGTGGAATCAGAAAATATCTGTCCATTTCTGTCAGACTTATTTTATTTGACATGAAGTCGTCAAAGATGATACATGTAGTATCATGTATCAAAACATTATTAGGCTAGATAAGATTCCATTGTACAGATATACCATATTTGCTTTTGAATTCATTTGATAGACATTTGGGTTATGCCCACTTTTGGGGTATTATGAATAGTATTTCTACCAATGCTGATGTACAAATATCCATCTGAGTTCATGTATTTGATTTTGTGTGTGTGTGTGTGTGTGTGTACTTAGATTTTTTTATTGGTAGGTCATATGATAGTTATATGTTTAAGTTTTTGAGGAAAGGCAAACTGTTTTCCATAGAAGCTGCACCATTTTACATCCCCACCAACAATGTAGGATGGTCTCTATTTCTCCATATCATTACCAGCACGTTTCCTAAGAACTAGGATATTCACTTAAGTAATGGGATACAGTTAGCAAGTTAAGAACTTGACAGTGATATAAAACTCCTGTTGTTTTAATAATAGTTATTATAGTTTTTGTGAAGTGCTATCTTAATGTGATTTTAATATACATCTCCCTGACGGATAATGGTGTTGCATTTATTAGTCATTTGTATATTTTCTTTGGATATATTCATTTATAACTCAGTTGTTTGCCTTTTGTGTTCTTTAATAGGTGTTATTTATATATTCTGGATGTTAAACCCTTATCAGATAGATGGTTGCCAAATATTTTTTTCCCATACTTTTGACTGCCTTTTCACTTTCATGATAATGTAGTCAAATACACAAACATATTTGATTTTTTTAAGTCCAGTTGTTCTGTTGTGTGTTTTTTTCCATTGATGCTCCTGCTTTTGTTATAAGATTAAGAATCCACTGCCTAATATAAGGTGCTGGAGATAATTCTGTATGTTTTCTTCTAAGAGTTTTAGAGATTGTGTGTTTTGTTTTAGGTTTTGATGTATTTTGAATGAATTTTTTTATGGTTTGCAGTAGGGTTCCACTTTCCTTCATTTTTATGGGGATATCCAGTTTTCTGAGCATTGTTTGTTGGAGAGACTGCTCTTTACACACTGAGAGAACTTGGCTCCAATGTCAAAAATCAAATGGCTGTATATGTGAGTTTATTTCTGCACTCTCAAGTCTATTCTATTAGTCTATGTGTTTGTCCTTTCACTAGAACCATACTATTTTGATTACTTTAGCTTAGTAACATATTTTGAATTTGGAAAGTGTGAGTCCTCCAACTTTGATCTTTTTAAAGATGGTTTTGGCTATTTGAGATTCCTTGCACTTCAATATAATCTTGATAATTAATTTTCTATTTATTTCTGCAAAATATTTTACTATTGGAATTTGATTGGCATTGTATTAAATTTGTAAATTGCTTTGGGTAGTATTGATATCCGAGTGATATTAAGTTTCCTAATACATGTGGACAGAATACCTTTCCATTTATTTAGGTTTATTTAATTACTTTCTGTAATGTTTTATATTTTTCTACAGAAAAATTACTTTGCATCTTAGGATATATTTTTTCCTAGATATTTTATTCTTTCAGTTGTTTTTAAATGTGATGTTCTTCTTGATTAATTTTCATATAGTTCATTGCCAGTGTATAGAAATATGACTTTTTTGTGTGTTTATATTATAATCTGCCACTTTTCTGAATTCTTTTATGAGCTATAGTAACTTTCTTATAGATTATTTGGTATTTTTTACATATAGAGTCATGTCATCTGTAAATACAGAGAATTCAACTACTTTTTCCAATTTAAACAGTTTTTTTTTCTTTCAATTTCCCTTATAATTGCTCTGGCTAGCACATGGGGCACAATGTTACATAAAAATGGTGGTATCCTGCATTCTTTTCTTATGCTTGATCTAGGGAAGAAAGCTATTATTCCTTGACCCTTGTGAATCACATTAGCTGTGAGTTTTTCATATATGATTTTTGTCATGTTGAGGAAACACCTTTGTATTCCTAGTTTTAGAGTGTTTTGTAATAAAGAACAGGCACTAGATTTTGTCAAAGGCATTTTCTGCATCAATTGAGATTATCTCTTTTATTATTATTTCCTATGATAAATGTGGAATAATAAATTTCCTTTTGTTGAACCACCCTTGCATTCCTGGGATAAATTTCATTTTATCATGCCGTATAATTCTTTTGATGTGCAATTTGATTCATTTGGCCTTCTTCTTTTGAGGATCTTTGCATCTAAATTCCCAAAGAATATTGGTCTGTAATTTTTTTTCCTGTGATATCTTTACCTGGTTTAGGTATTAAGACAATGCTAACCTCATAGAATATGTTTGGGCTTTTTTCTCTCCTCTTCAATTTTTGGGAAAATTTTGAGACCTATTGGCCACAGTTCTGCTTTGAAGGTTTTATAAAATTCAACAGTGAATCCATCATGTCTTGTACTTTTTCTGTTGGGAGCTGTTGATGAATGCTTTAATCACTATGCAATTGGTCTATTGAGATCTTCTATATTTTTAGTCAGATTATGTAGTTTGTGTTTCTAGGAATTTATCCATTTAATATAGGTTGTCTAATTTGATGTTGTGTGTTATAATTAGGCTATGTCAACTCTACCAGGTAATGGTGCCCAGTTGTTCCATCAAGCAAGCAGTGGGCTAGTACTAATACAAGGACATTTCATGGACTAGTCATCAGTGAAGTGATTGCATAGATCACTGATTACATCTAAAACAACTAAATAGTTTGCTGTCAACAATGAGTGATGTCCTATCCCTTAATTTGAAGGCCTTAAAAGGAGAAGATATTTAAGGATTCTGAAATAAAATAACAATCTCTACTTTAGATAACCAGTTTCTCCTTTGGAACTCAATGAGCATGTTCATGGGAGTCCCTGGCTTGCAGCCTGCCATATGAAATGTAGACTTGTGCATCGATACTTGCATGAGACAATATTTTAAAACCTCATACTATTTAAAAATATCTCCTGTAGGTTCTGTTTCCCTAGAGAACCCTGACCTAGACACTGTGCAATTGTTCATATTATCCTTTTATAATACTTTCCCTTTCTGTAAATTCTATAGTAAGAATTAACTTTTCATTTCTGGCTTTTATTATTTGCATCCTTTCTCAAATTTTTTCTTTGTCAGTCTATCTTAATATTTGTGAATTTTAATGATCCATTCAAAGAAACAACTTTTGGTTTTTGTTGATTTTCTACACTGTTTTTCTATCTTCTGTTTCATATATCACCACACTATTCTTAATTATTTCCTTTCTTCACCTCAATTTGGGTTTGGTTTCCTCCTCTTGTTCTAGTTTAAAGTATGAGATTAGTTTACTGATTTTAAAATTTCTTCTATTTTTATGTAAGCACTTAAAGCCATATATTTTCTTCTGAGCACAGCATATGCTGCATGCCATAAATTTTTGTATGTTGTAGCCTCATTTTCATAGATCTCAAAATATTGACTAAGTTAACTTGTGGTATCTTCTTTGACCAAATCAGTTGCAATAGAATATAATGTTTAATCTCCACATATTTGTGTATTTTCTAATTATCCTTATATCATTGATGTTTAATTTCATTCCATTGGGTTTTGAGAAGCTAGTTTATATGATTTCAGACATTTTAAATTTATTGCTATTTGTTCTCTGATGTAGTCTATCTTAAAAGTGATTGTTTAAACTTGAAAAGAATGATTACTTTGTTGTTTTTGGATGAAGTATTCTACATGTGTATGCTAGTGTTTCAGGTGTTATGTGAAGGTTCTTTTAGGGAGGAGGCACACACATACTCATAGCCAACCAGCCAATAAGAAATGAAAGGGCACCTTTATTAGATCAAAAAACATGGTGGAATAGAGTGGAGAATGAGGGATGGCAGAAGTCTCTGACTTACCTGACCTGGGCTCCTGTGAGGTTCCTCGAAGGTGAGGTGGGAAGTACCTGTGGTTCCTGCGATTTGGCCTTTATTGTGATCCAGAATGGGTGTTAGAATTTTCCTAAAAATATGGGGAATTGATTGTGTCAAACCGTATTGCACAAAAGGCAGAAGCAGCAAAGGCTGTTTGGAGAACTTGAGGAAGCTGCTTTTCATCCAAACCATATGAAAGTACCTGCCCTTCTAGTAATTTAAGCAGCATGAAAGAGTAAAAGTAGCAAGATGCCTTTTGAATAAGTGGCAAGGGTCTTCCAGAGAAGCAAGCTGCAACACTTATGATCCCAAAACAGAGAGAGGTGCAGCCCACAGCAGGGATAACTAAGGCGGTTGCTTAGAAGGTCAAGTTATGACTAAGATAGGCAGGATGATGAGGCAACAAATGCAATTTCTTTTATGCCATTATAATCCACCCTAAAGCCTTAGCATCATTTTTAAGATTTCTGTGCCCAGAATAGTTGAAATTGTTAAGGGTATATTGAAATTATTCATTATGATTTAAATGATCAGCCTAAATAAGAGCACCATAATCATAATTAAAATTTATAACTAGTAATTGAAAGCCTGGTGGAGCCAGTCTTCCCAGCTTTCCATGAAAAAAAAAAAAAGCCCAAAGTAGACCAGAAGATAGTGAGGGTTTGGGAGTAATTATACATTATAAGAAAGGCACTGGAGATATTAGTAATGTGTATCTGTCATTTCATCTTTTGTAAATTATATTGTACATACCCTGAGTTGATAATGTACATGCACCCAGCTATATTGGTAATAGAACAGACTCCCCTTCCTTAGCTAGCTGAGGGGTTAACAATTGTGGGGGTGTGGCTTAGAGTTTTAGTTTTGCAGGCATTAAAATACTGCATGGGCCCTCTGGACTAATAAATGGCAATCTCTGTGAGGTATAATTCCATGTTTGTGTCCCAAGGCTGCAAGCAGCGCTGTCAGTGCTATACTCCAACTTCTGTGGTGCATTCAACTGGAGGCAAAATCCTCTCTAGTGATGAGGTCATGGCCTGGGGCAAAGTGGTCTGAGGCATTGATTGCTGAGGCCAAAGAATGCTTGGGTATCCCTCCCAAGTAACAAACCATAAAGAATGGGCAATTTTTCCAGGGATTTTAAATACATTTGGGAAGCTCTAGCCATGATAATTCTTTACGTTTTGTAAAATGGTTGTCATCATAGAATTCCATGACTTTTAGGGGGTTGTCTAAGACACATAGCAAAAGCTTTGGCTGTATGTTCTGGTATAACACCCTGCACATTTCTCCAGAGGAAAAGTACATTTTGTCTACACTTGTTTGCCACTTGGGTGCTTATTTTTGTAGACCCTTTTTTCAATCTAATTTCCTTTCTTAGAAAAGTATGCACAGTATCTGTGGTAGATGAAAATTCTCGATGCAGGTTTGATTTAATCATAATTGTGAGACCTTTGGTGTATGAGAATGCCATTTAGTTTATGCTTTGGTGAAAGATCATTTATTCTTTGGTGCCAGTGGATCCATTTGATATATACATGAGGTGGCTTTGGATCCTCAACCATACTTGGTGGCATGTTGAGGAACAACAGCCATGCTCTGACCTATGCCTGTGTACAATTTTAGGATTACTTCAGTGTTTTTTCAGCATCCCTGGCCTGCAGGGTGAGGCCAAATGGATTAACCCATACAACCAATAAAAATATTAAAGACCCAGAGCCAGTGTGAACTTTCACATTGAGCCAGTTGGTGAGGTCTAGCTTCTAGGATGGTTACTTGTACCATGACAGCTGGACTTGGTGTTGTTTTTCCTTCACTGAGTGTTTGCATAATGCTTTTACTCAGAGTATGCTTTAGGTCTGGTGTTTGTCAGCCTGGGTGTTGTGCCTTGTAACGGTAATAGGTTCTCAGGGCAGGGTATAAGGAGATAATTTTTAAATATGACTGTTGTCTACCACATGCAGCTTTTCTGCACCTCTAAAGGTGATCCAGATTTTTGACTCAGTTTTGGCTCAGTTTGGGGAACTAATCTCCAATTTCAGGTTGCTTCAGAAGTGGTGGGAGGTGTACTTACAAAATAAATATGTCAATGGGAGAAGAGTTTAACACTGTCTCTGTGAAATATGACCCCATCCCTGGGATATCAATGCTTGGATTGGGAGCACAGGTCATAGTCTTTAGTAACTATTTTGGTCAGTGATATGCCTAGATGCAATCTCTTTTTATGAGGTCTCACCATAAGGGCAGAGGAACCTTTAGTCTTAAGGGGCTATGAGCCCAGACTGCTAGCTGGTAGCAAAAGCTTCAGGGGCCAGAGAGGGCAGTGTCAGAAGGGAAGGACCTGCCAGATATGCTGTGTAGGAATGAATTTTAGTTAACTTTTCAGCAGTGTCTGAAAAGTTACTCTGGTGTGGGAGTTGAATGTATGTGTTTTAGTTTCCTAGGTTAATTAAGCAAACACCACATAATGGGTTGGATTAAACAGTGGGAATTTATTCACACATGATTTTGAGTCCAGAAAACTGTCCAAATCAAGTCATCACCAAGACAATTCTTTTCCATAAAGACTGTGGTATACTGGGGTGGACTGACAGTAATCCTTTGTTCCTGTGTCACATGGCAATGTACATGGCAACATCTCCTGGTCTCTTCCTTCTCTTCCAAGTTCTTTTTCAGCTTCTTGTTTTCTCTGGTTTTCTCTCTCTTTGTCTGAATTTCATTCTCTTATAAAGGGCTCCAGTAAAAGGACTAAGACCCATCTTATTTGAGGTGGGTCACACCTTCATTGAAGTAACCTCATCAAAGGGTTCTACTTACAATGGGTTCCTACCCACAGGAATGACTTAAATTTAAGAACATGTGTTTACTGGGTACCTACAGCTTCAAACCACTACAGAGTGGAAATGGGTTAGGTTGTGAGCTGTTTCCAAATCTGGAATCACCCACAAGTGCCTTTCTTTTATGAAAAACATATTGTTTCCTTTGTTCTGATCCACCTCCCAACCCTTTAACCAGAGCCCAAGATTCAAAGAAGATTTGGAAATTAAGCAAATGGAAACTCTGAGCATCCTAGATAACCAACTGTACCATTTCTAGCTCTGCCAACTCTACAGACCCCAAACAGTGATCTTGGGTAAGTGGGGTGGTTGAGGAAGGTGATGTTCTGTGACCCTCCAGTGAGTTACATTGTGTACTATGAGACTGTTGCCATCAATGAGATACACTGAATTCCTTTACATGTCAGATAGCTGGTCCCAATGAGCTTCCCACATGGTAGGAGAGGATCACCGTGGGTGTTATTGCCAGTTTCTCAAGACCTGTGGGCAAGGGGTTGACCATGGGGAAAGCCATATCCACCTACAAGTTAGAAAAGCCTATTTGTGAGGTTTAGCTCTCTTCTCTAGATACCATTTCCATTTTTCCAGTGAGAATTCAGTGGCTATTTTGAGCCCCTGCTGGGACTATCTCTCAACCACAGCATTATGGGAATCTAAGTGCACAGTCTGAACAGTTGTACCATATAAACAGCTTAATTATAGACAGCCAAATAAGCAGCCATTTTAATGGATGTGCATTGGAAAGAAACAAGGAAGCCTGTTAGCCCAAATACTCATTAGGGGCCAATGTTGACTATGATTAGTGCAAGGACTCCAAGAGGCAAATGTGGAGTTAGCCAAGGCCCCTAATCTGAAATCTGTTCCCAATGGGACACATGGCATGGCTTGGAAAAATAACCTGTTGTGTTAATTCTGAGGCACATTGGTGGGCTCTCCCCAGTGGAAAGGAACAGATATACATGTGATTTTGCTTATGGGCTGTAATGAAACTGAGAGAGCTGGGATGTTTTACATTTGGAACAGGAGTAATACTAATATGTTTTTGCATATCTTAGTGTCTGAGGAAGGCTTGTGTTTGATGATGATGGGACTCTGTCTGTCCGTTAAAGGCCAGATCATGCTCAGGAATTTGACAAAGTTTGATCACTTTGGATTTAATGGAATGCTATATCCCAGCCTCATTTATGCAAACAATGGGGGAATGTAGTTAGGTCCTTTCAGAGGTCTACTTTAGAGTCCACCCATAATCAAATATCATCTATATAGTCACAGTATTAAGTGGTTTAAAGACTATTTCTTAAAGTATTCACAGCCATGATTAAGAATTTTTTTTTAGGTATCGACTCTGAGTAAATCATGAGGACCAAGACAGTCATGGAAAATCAATTGCCCGTGTTCCTGTGTACCTGTGTATATCTTTTATTAATTATGTGGTATTTGGAATAGAAACTTTGATGGACAGAACTTGTGCATTAATGTTGATATAATTGATGGTGGATCACCCTCCACTGGTGAAGACTTGAAGAACTGGACAAATAGGACTATTATATCAAGAAATAATGGGTATAGATCCTCCCTCTTTGGGGAGGCTTCAGATTATAAGCAGAATCCCCACAGTGCCTTGTTTCAGGTGATAATGTGGTATTTGTTACCTTGACTGGCAAGCACAATCCCATGGGGTCCCATTTGTCATAGACTTCCATGGCCTGTAGGATAAGACAGGATTTATGACTCTGATGTACGTCTCTTCAGGTCCTCCCAATAGCTCCACCCATCCATATCCTCAAGAAAGTATGAGCTATAAGGCCCTCAGGATCACTTTTGTTTGAGGCTTTGTTTACTATGGCAGTTTGTTAAAACAGCCTGAGACCTGCATACATGTAACCTCTGTAATGACTTTCCAACTCACTTTGAAATCTCTTAGCCATAAAATACTCTGTTTTATTTAATATTTCCCCCTTTTTTCCCAAAGTATCAGTGATCAATGCTTGGTAATAATCCCTCCTTGCCAGAGAGGCTCATCTGTGGGAAACATATCCTATGTTGGGGAGAAGGTAGTGAGTTTATTTGAAGATTTTGCTTAGAGAGAGGCAACAATTGAGTAACAAGAATATTTTCAATAATTATTATTATGCCTAATTTCATTACTGCATAAATAAGGATCATAAGTGCAAGCATTAATATCTAGGGCTTGGAGTAATGGCCTGTTTTCTTTTACTGGACAAGACATATTTTCCAGAGATTTTTGCCATTTTATTGGAGAAAATGGCAGGACATCCCCAGGATAGAAGTTTAATATTTTGTTACCTACTTTGCATCTATATATCCAGAAAACTTACCTCTGGCAACAATAATATATTTATGTCCCATAGAAGTATGTCTTCATTGCATTTTCCCTATATACCACCTGTATGTGTCAGCCAAAGGGGTGCTGATGCAAAGTACCAAAATCTGTTAGCTTTTATACAAAGTATTGATTTGGGGTAAAAGCTTACAGTTACACGGACATAAAGTGCCCAACTCAAGACTGCTTTTTTTACCAAAGTCTGTTCCCACATGTTGAAACAAGATGGCAGGTGATCTCTGCC
>JAQZBX010074293.1:0-14779 GCA_029593785.1 Cabassous unicinctus
AATCACAAAAGTGTTTAAATTTGAGGAGGTCCCATTTATCCATGTTTTGTTTCATTGCTCGTGCTTTCAGTGTAAGGTTTAAAAACCCACCACCTACCACCAGGTCTTGAAGATATTTTCTTCTAGAAGCTTTATGGTTCTAGCTTTTATAGTTAGGTCTTTGATCCATTTTGAGTTAATTTTTGTATAAGGTGTGAGATAGGGGTCCTCTTTCTTTCTTTTGGATATGGATATCCAGTTCTCTTTGTACCATTTGTTGAATAGATTGTTCTAGCCCATCTGGGTGGGCTTAACAACCTTGTCAAAAATCACTTGACCATAGATGTTAGGGTCTGTTTCTCAACCATCAATTCAGTTCTATTGGTCTATGTGTCTATCTTTGCCAGTACCATGCTGTTTTTATCACTGTAGCTAGGTAGTATGATTTAAAGTCTGGAAGTGAGAATTTTCCAACTTTGCTCTTCCTTTTAAAGATGTTTCTGGCTATTTTGGGCCCCTTACCCTTCCAAATGAATTCAATAATTGTGTTTTCCATTTCTTTAAAAAATGCTGGTAGAATTTTTATTGGGATTGCATTGAATCTGTAGAATTGACATCCTAACGGTATTTAATCTTCCAATCCATGAGCATGGAATGTTCTTCCATTTATTTAGGTCTTTTTTGATTTCTTTTAGCAATGCATTTTAGTTTTCTGAATACAAGTGCTTTACATACTTGGCTAAGTTTATTCTTAAATACTTGATTCTTTTAGTTGCTATTGTAAATGAGATTTTTTCCCCCTGACTTCCTCCTCAGATTGCACATTACTAGTGTATGGAAACACTACTGATTTTTGTGTATTAGTCTTTTATCCTGCCATTCTGCTGAAATCATTTACTAGCTCCAGCAACTTTGTTACAGATTTTTTGAGACTTTCTAGGTATAGGATCATATCATCTGTGAATAACGAAAGTTTTACTTCTTCTTTTCCAATTGGGATTATTTTTATTTATTTTTCTTGCCTGATTGCTCTAGCTAGTACCCCTAGCACTATATTGAACAACAGTGGTAACAGTGAGCATCCTTGTCTTGTTCCTGATCTCAACAGGAAAGCTTTCAGTCTTTCCCCATTGACTACAATGTTAGCTGTGAGTTTTTCATATGTGGCCTTTATCATGTTGAGGAAAGTTTCCTTCAATTCCTATCTTTTCTGGTATTTTTATCAAGAAAGGATGCTATATTTTGTCAAACACCTTTTCTGTGTCAATCTATAGGATCGTGTGATTTTTCTTCTTTGATTTATAAATGTGGTGTATTACGCTGATTGTTTTTTTATGTTGAACCACCCTTGCATGCCTGCTATTAACTCCACTTGATTATGATGAATAATTCTTTTAATGTGTGTTAGAATCAATTAGCAAGTATCTCATTGAGGATTTTTGCATCCATATTCATTGGGGAAATGGGTCTGTAATTTTCTTTTTTAATAATATCTTTATCTGGATTTGGTATTAGGGTGATATTGGTTTCATAGAATGAGTTTTGTAGTGTTCCTTCTTCTTCAATTTTTTTCAAAGATTTGAGTAAGGCTGGTATTAAGTCTTCTTTGAATACTTGGTACAACTCACCCATGAAACCATCTGTTCCTGGGCTTTACATTTTATGGAGTTGTTTGGTGACTGTTTCAACTCTACACTTGTGATTGATTTGTTGATGTCTTCTATTTCTTCTAGGGTCAGTGTAGGTCATTCATATATTTCTAGGAATTTTTCCATTTCATCTACAAGATCTAATTTGTTGGCATACAATTGTTCATAGTATCCTCTTATGATCTCTTTTATTTCTGTGGTGTCAGTAATAATGTCCTCATTTTCATTTTTTATTTTATTTATTTGCATCTTCTCTGTTTTCTTCTTTGTCAGTCTAGCTAATGGTTTGTTGATTTTGTTAAACTACTCAAAGAACCAACTTTTGGTTTTGTTAATTCTCTCTATTGCTTTTTTGTTCTCAATTTCATTTATTTCTGCTCTGGTCTTTGTTATCTCATTCCTTCTGCTTGCTTTGGGAATAATTTAATGTTCTTTTTCTAGTTTCTTCAACTGTGTAGTTATGTCATTGATTTTAGCTCTTTCTTCTTTTTTTATTTTTATTTTTTATTTTTATTTATTTATTTTTTTAAAGATTTATTTATTTTATTTTATTTATCCCCCCCCTTTGCTGCTTGTGCTGCTGTGTCCATTCACTGTGTGTCTTCTCTGTGTCTGCTTATCTCCCCCTTGCTGTGAGGTCTTGCCGCATCAGCCCACAGTGCCGCATGAGCCGGCCTGCCCTCACAAGGAGGCGCCGGGAAGCAAACCCGGGGCCTGTCATATGGTAAACGGGTGCTCTATCCATTGTGCCATACCTGCTTCCTGCCATGAGGTTGCTGCATCAGCCCACCGCCCCACTCAGGCCAGCGTGCCCTCACAAGGAGGCCTCGGGACGTGAACCCGGGCCTCCCATATGGTAAACGGGGGCTCTATCCACTGAGCCAAACCCGCTTCCCTTCTTTTTTTAATGTAAGCATTGAGGGCTATAAATTTTCCTCTCAGCACTGCCTTTGCTGCATCCCATAGGTTCTGATTTTTTTTTGTTCTCATTTTCACTGTCTCGAGGTATTTATTGTTTTCTCTCACAATTTATTCTTTGATCCACTGATTATTTAGAGTGTGTGGTTTAATCTCCATATATTTGTGAATTTTCACTTTTGCTGCCTGCTGTTGATTTCCAACTTTATTCCATTATGATCAGAGAAAGTGCTTTGTATAATTTCAATCTTGTTGAATTTATTGAGGCCTACTTTGTGACCCAACATATGGTCTATCCTGAAGAAAGATCCATTAGCACTTGAGAAGAATGTATATCCTGCTGTTTTGGAGTTTAATGTTCTGTATATGTTGTATTAGTCAGCCAAAAGGATGCTGATGCTAAATACTAGAAATCGGTTGGTTTTCATAAAGGGTGTTTATTTGGGGTAGAAGCTTACAAGTTACCAGGCCATGAAGCATAAGTTACCTCCCTCACCAAAGTTTATTGCCATGTGTTGGAGCAAGATGGCTGCCAATGTTTGTGAGGGTTCAGGCTTCCTGGGTTCCTCTCTTCCTAGGACTTGCTTGTCTCTGGGCTCAGCTCTTCTGTTATCTCCACAAAGTCAGCTGTAGACTATGAGGCTCTCTAGGTGTTGCCTCTCTCCTCAAGGCCAGCTGTAGACTATCAGGCAAATGGCTCTGTCTCTTCCTGGGGCCTTCTCTCTTTCCTCATGACCAAGCTCCTCTGTGTGCTTACTTCCCTGGGCTCTAGCTCAAGACTCTAGCATCAAAACTCCAACTCTGTCCTTTGCCATGTCTTTTATCTGTGAGTCCCCACCCACCAAGGTGTGTGGAACAGACCCATTTACAAACATAATCTAGTATCTATTTTTGTAATTCATCAATAATATCAAACTGCTACATATGTCTATTATGTTTAGACCATTTATCATGTTATTCATGCTGTTTCTTTATTGATTGTCTGCCCAGATGTTCTATCCAATGCTGAGAGTAGTGTATTGAAGTATCCAACTATTATTGGAGAGACATCTATTTCTCCCCTCAGTTTTGCCAGTGTTTGCCTTATGTAATTTGGGGCTTCCTGGTTAGGTGCATATACATTTTTGATGGTTATTTCTTCCTCATGAAATGCCCCTTTTATTAATATATAATGTCCTTCCTTGTTTCTAGTAACTGTTTTGCTTTTAAAGTCTATTTTATGTGATATAAGTATAGCTCCTCTGGCTTTTTTTTTTTTTGGTTACTGCATGAGTGGAATATCTTTTTCCAGCCTTTCAATTTCAATCTATTGGTATCCTTGGGTCTAAAGTGAGTGTCTTGTAGACAGCATATAGATGGTTCATATTTTCTTATCCATTCTGCCAGTCTTTGTCTTTTGATTGGGGAGTTTAATCCATTAACATTCAATATTATTACTGTAATGGCAGTTCTTCACCCATTTTGGCCTTTGGGTTTTATCTGTCATATTTTATTTTCACCACTCTTTTGACACTTTTAGTTACTTTTACTGATATAATATTCATTTCTAGACTCTCTTCCAAGCCCCTCTCTCCTGTCTTTTCTTTTCAGGCTGTAGCACTCCCTTTAGTATTTCTTGCAAAGCCAGTTTCTTGGTTACAAACTCTCTCAGTTTCTGTTTATCAGTGAATATTCTAAACTCACCCTCATTTTTGAAGGACAATCTTGCTGGATATACCATTCTTGGCTGGAAGTTTTTCTCTTGCAGTATCTTTTAAATATATCATACCACTGCCTTTTTGCCTCCATTGTTTTTGATGAGAAATCAGCACTTAATCTTATTGGGTGTCCCTTGTATGTGATGTATTGTTCTCCTTTTGCTGTTCTCAGAATCCTCTCTTTGTCTTTGGCACTTGACATTCTGATTAGTATCTGTCTTGGAGTAGACACATACTAATGTGTCTACTTGGAGTAGGTCTATTCAGATTTATTTGGATGGAATTACATTGTGCTTCTTGGATATGGATATCTATGTGCTTCAATAGGGTTGGGAAATTTTTTTACCATTCTTTTTTTTTTTTTTTTTAGATTTATTTTTTATTTATTTATCCCCTCCTTGCTGCTTGTGCTCGCTGTGTCCATTTGCTTTGCATTTTTCTGTGTCTGCTTGTCTCCCTTTGTTGCATCATCTTGCTATGCCAGCTCACTGTGCCGCGCAGGCTGTCAGCTTACCGTACCATGCGGGCCAGCTTGCCTTCACCAGGAGGCCCCGGGAATCGAACCCAGGGCCTCCCATATGGTAAATGGGAGCCCAACCAATTGAGCCACAGCCACTTCCCCCATTATTTCTTTAAATATTCCTTCTGCCCTTTTTCCCTTCTCTTTTCCTTCTAGGACACCCATGACACATATGTTTGCATGTCTCTTGCTGTCATTTAGTTCCTTCCCTAAACCCTGTTCAATTTTTTCCAACTTTTCTTTATCTGTTCTTTTGTATGTTTGCTTTTGGAAGCCATGTCTTCAAGCTCACTGATCCTTTCTTCTGCCTCCTCAAATCTGCCATTTATCAGATTGAGGAAGTGCTCTTGTATTCTTAGTTTACTAAGAGCTTTTTATCAGGAATTGATAATGGACAACTATGGGAAGCTGGTGTAGTAGGAAGCTCTAGGAAACATCCCTCCACTAAAACAACTATTGAGCTGGCAGGAACTGTGTGAATCAACCAGTTTGAGATTCTGGAGTCTAGAGGAACACTGTGCAGCATCCAGGGAGGAGCAGAAGGAAGAGGCTGGTAAACTGTGATCAATATCAGAGTTTCACCCTCCCTACAACAGCTACCACACCCCCCCTCCCCCCAGGCTCGAGGCAGGTAGCAGTAGGGACTAGAGCTCCAGCTCCCGGTGCAGCTCACCAGTGCCAGGTTGGGACATAAATAACGAATCCTCCAAACTCTGGAGATTTGGTCTGATCCCAGATCTTTACCTTTGATCACCTATTTCAGATCACAAAGGGTCAGCTCTGAGGACAGCCATTGTTCCAACCCACCCCTTGGTGCAAAGCTGGCAGAGGAACCTTAATGACAGTACTGTTCCTCAAAACCACAGAAAAACAGTTAAAAGGCTACTTTAACCAGGCAAGTGCTGAATTAAGAAAACACAACTTCAAAAGTCATAGAAGAAGCTGGTACCCTTGCTTGCCCCTCCTACACCCTCCCACAATGGGGGGGTGGAGCCAGCCTGTATTCCCGTTGTGGATTCCAGGAGGAGCAGAGTGACCTCTGTGCACATACTGGGGTTCATAAGTGTCAGTGCCAATCTGTGAGGTGAATTCTGAGAGACTGAGCCTGGGAACCTGTCCCAGGCTTGCCCTTCCAGAGTTTGTCCTGAGGTCAGAGAAGCAGCTTAAAGTGGCCTAGGGCAAAAGACTACCTGCATGAAGTCACTCAAGAGAGTACCGAAGTAGAGGAGGAGGTCTGGTTCAAAGGGAGTACAGGGGGTGTTCACTCCTGTAAACTATAAACAGCAACTTCCTAGGACCTCTAGCAAGTACAAGTGCAGGAAAAGGAGCAGGCTCAGATAAGACAGGGAGGGTACTGCACTTTCCATGTGCCTTGGGCTGATCTTCTCGATAGGAGTGCTAAGCTCTGAAGGAGAGCACCAGCCAAAGCAAGGCCATGTTGCAGAGAGAGTGAAAGGTGCTTTTTGCTTTGGTTTATTTGTTTTGATTAGCACCTGGCATTCAAGAAAATTGATGTCATATCACTAGCTAAATACAAACTTAAGGGACAGCCCAAGGATTAAATTCCAGAGATAACACTTAAAAATATTAACATAGACAGTGTGCAACAAGAGATTATAAGACAAAGAAACAGGAAATGATGGCCCATCCAAAGGAACAAGATAAAAATCAAGAAACCATCAATAAAGAGGACCAGACTTTGAAATTACCAGACAAAGATTTTAAAATAATGATCCTTAATATGTTCAAAGAGATAAAGGAAATGATGGAGAAAGAACCAAAGAATATGAAGAAAACAATGAATGAACAATATGGGAATCTCTCCAGAGAAATACTGGAGTTGAAGACCACAATAACTGATATGAAAAATTCCCTAGATGGTTTCAACAGCAGATTGGAGTTGGCAGAAGAAAGAATCAGTGAACTCCAAGACAAGAAATGATTCAGGTTGAGGAGCAGAAAGAAAAAAGAATGAAAAAAGAGTGAATAGAGCTTAAGAGACCTACGGGACACCAGCAAGCATGCCAATATATGCATTAAGGGAGTCCCAGGAGGAGAAGAAAGAGAAAGGGGCAGAAGGAATATTCAAAGAAATAATGACAGAAAGCATCTCAAAAATAATGAAAGACATGAGTATACACATTCAAGAAACTCAATGACCCCAAATGGGATAAACTGAAAGAGAACTACACCCAGAAACATAGTAATCAAATTTTCCAATGCCAAGGATAAGAAGAGAGTTCTGAAAGCTACAAGAGAAATGCAATGAGTATGTACAAGGAACTCCCAATAAGATTAAGTGCTAATTTCTCATCAGAAACCTTGGCGGCTAGAAGGCAGTGGTATGAAATATTTAGAATGCGGAAAGAAAACAATTGCCAACCAAGGATTTTATATCCTGAAAAATTTTCTTTTAAAAATGAGGGAGAGATTAAGACACTCTCCGATAAACAAAAGCTTATGGAATTTATCACCACTAGACCTGCCCTACAAGAAATGCTAAAGGGAGTTTTTCAGACTGAAATGAAAGAACAATAGACAGTTGATTAAAGCAGCATAAAGAAATAAAGACTTGTGGTAAAGGTAACCATACGGGTAATTATAAATGCCAGTACTATTGTATTCTATTATCTGTTATGCAACTCCACTTGTTGCTTCTTACAGGTACTAAAATGGAAATGCATAAAAATATGATAAATTAATGGTTTTGGACATACAATGTACAGAGATATAATTTGAAACAAGCACAGAAAAAGGTGGGGGGAGGAAGGATAGAAGAACCTTGTATTCATATACTATTGAAGATAAGTTGGTATCAAATCATATGTGATTGCTATAGATTTAGCATGTTAAATTTTTTAAAAATTTATTTTTATTAGAGAAGTTGTGAGCTTACAAAACAATTATGCATATGTGTGAAACTCCCGTACAACACCCTTCCACCAACACACTACATTGTTGTGGAAATTTTGTTACAGGTTATGAGATAATATCATCTAGCATGTTAAATTTTAACTCCATAGTAACCACAAACAAAATACTTGAAAAATATATTCAGAAAGAAATGGGAAGGACTTCAAAATGGTACAATACAAAAAAATCCAATAGGGAAGCGGGTGTGGCTCAATGGATAGAGCCCCCGTTTACCATGTGTGAGGCCCCGGGTTCGCTTCCTGGGGCCTCCTTGTGAGGGCAGGCCAGCCCGCGTGGCGCGGTCGGTTGAAGCAGCGGGACCTCACAGCAAGGGGGAGATAAGCAGACACGGAGAAGACACACAGCAAATGGACACAGCAAGCACAAGCAGCAAGGGGGGGGATAAATAAATAAATAAATAAATCTTAAAAAAAAATCCAATAAATATGAAAGTAAGCATTAGCAGAATTAAGGGTCAAAAAAGGTATAAGACTTACAGACACAAAATAGTAAAATGAGAGAAGAAAGTCCTTTATTATCTGTAGTTATTTTAAATGTAAATGGCTTATACTCCCCAGTCAAAAGGCACAAATTACCAGAGTGGATAAAAAAGCATGACCCAACTATATGTTGCTTACAAAACACTCATCTTAAATTCAAAGACATAAGCAGGTGAAAGGATGTAAAACATATACCATGCAAGTAGTAACCAAAAGAAAGCTGGGGTAGCTGTACTAATATCAGAAAAAATAGACTTTAAGTAAAAAACTGTTCTGAGGGACAAAGAGGGTCATTATATATTGAAAAGGGGTCAGTTCAACAAGAAGACACAACAATTATAAATACATATGCACCGAACAGCAGAGCCCCAAAATATATGAAGCAAATATAGACAGAGTTGAGGGGAGAGAGAGAGAGTTCTACGTTAATAGTAGGAGACTTCAATACACCACTTTCAATAATGGATAGAATATCTAGACAGAAGGTCATTAAGGAAATAGAAAAACTGAATGATACTCTAAATAAGCTAGACCTAACAGACATATGTAGAGCACCACCCAGCAGCAGCAGAATGCGCTTTGTTCTCTAGCGCACAGGGCTCATTCTCCAGGACTGACCGCATGTTAGGTCACAAAACGTCTCAATAAATTAAAAAATACAAACAACCCATTTGAAAAATGGGCAAAAGACTTTAGAAGACATTTATCTAAAGAAGATATACAGATGGCCAAAGAGCACACGAAAAGGTGCTCAACATCCTTAAGCTATCAGGGAAATGCAGATCAAAACCACAACGAGATAGCATTTCACATCCACTAGAAAGGCTACTATTAAAAAAACTGACAATTACAAGTATTGAGAGAATGTGGAGAAATAGGAACACTCATTCACTACTAGTGGGAATGTAAACTGGTGGAGCTGCTATGGAAGACAGTTTGATAATTCTTCAGAAAGTTAAGTATAGAATTGCCATATGACCCAGCAATCCCACGTCTAGGTATACCCCAAATAATTGAAAGCAGAAACTCATAGATATTTGCACATCAGTGTTCTTAGCAGCATTATTCACAATTGCCAAGAGATGGAAGCAGCCCATGAACTGCAAACCAATAAATGGATAAACAACATGTGGTCAATACATAGAATGGAATATTATTCAGCTTTGAAAAGGAAGGACATTCTGATCCATGCAACAATACAGATGAACTCTGAAGACATCATATTGAGTGAAATAAGTCAGACACAAAAGCACAATTATTGTCTGATCTCACTGATATGAAAAAATTAGAATAAACACATTCATAGAGTCAGAAAATAAATATAGGTTACCAGATGCCCTGGTGCGGGTAGGGAATTGGGAGTTAATGCTGAAATTGTGCAGTGCTCTTTGGGTAGATCATAATGTTTTGGTAATGGATGGTGTTGATGACACAGCATTGTGAATATAATTAACAGCACTGAATTATATATTTGAATGTGTTTAGAAGGGGAAATTTTAGCTTGTATATATGTTACTAGAATAAAAAATATAGAAGAATGGATACCGGATTTTGTCAAATGCTTTTGTGCATCTATTGAGATGATTATATGGTTTGTCTTTTAAAATCTTTTATCATGAGTGCGGGATGTCCAGCTTTCGAGTGGACGCTGTTGTGTCGTGTTCAACGAGAGAGCGAATTCAAAATGGGTGATGAGAAGGGCAAGAAGATTTTTGTTCAGAAGTGTGCCCAATGCCACACCATGGAAAAGGGAGGGAAACACAAGACTGGGCCAAATCTGCATGGTCTCTTTGGGTGGAAGACAGGTCAGTCCCCTGGATTCTCTTACACAGATGTCAGCAAGAACAAAGGCATCACTTGGGGAGAGGAGACACTGATGAAGTATTTGGAAAATCCCAAGAAGTACATCCCTGGAACAAAAATGACCTTCGCTGGCATTAAGAAGGCAGAAAGGGCAGACTTGATAGCTTATCTCAAAAAAGCTACTAATGAGTAATAGTTGGGCACTGCATTATTTATTACAAAACAAAAATGTCTTGTGACCTTTTTATATGTACCATATTTAAATTGATCTCATACACCAGAATTCAGATCATGAATGGCTGATAGGATATTTTTGTTTGACAGTCCTGAGTTAAATAAGATTGGCTTATAGTTAAATGAATATGATCAAGCTTTTTGAATTTTGATAGTAATTCTGGTTCAGCAAGTGCTATCCCTGTTCCCCCCTTCTAAAGATATAATTGGACTCAAAGCTAGGTTGAATTTGTAGTGTTCAACTTTTCACAAAGATGGTGAATGCCAACTCAAAACTTATAGGAGATTGGTTTTATATTTAGATTTCTATAACTGGTTTTATGAATATATCTAAATACTAGGGAAATCCCTTCACTGTCTCATACAGCAAGACTCACCTGTGTTTCAACTGGTGCTCCTCAGCCTGTTTAAAGGCAGGTGCTGAAAATAAGGTAGCTGTGTCCACTTTATCTTTTTGGTCTTAACTGTGTCAATCTAATTAAAATTGCCTGTATCTGAAAAAAGAAATCTTTTATCATGATGGATGGCATTGATTTATTAAATGTTAAACTAACTTTGCATTCCTGGGATAAACTACACTTGGTCATGTTATATTATTCTTTGACTGTATTGTTGGATTCTATATGCTAAAAAATTAGTTTATAAACTTTCCATCTATGTTCATGAGAAATGTGCTCTGCAGTTTTCTTTCCTTGTAATGTTTTTCATTTTTTTTTTTTTTTAAATCAAGGTAATGCTGGCCTATAAATTTCCTTCTATGTACAGCATTAGCAGCATCCCACAATTTTTGATATGTTGTATTTTCATATTCATTCAGTTCAAAATATCTTATAATTATCCTTTCCAATTCTCCTTTGACTAATGGGTTATTTAGAAGTGTGTTATTTGTTTCCAAATATTTATAGATTTTCTAGAGATCTTTCTGTTATTGTTTTCTATTTTAATTCCATGGTGGTCAGAAAACACATACTTTGTATTCACTTTTAATCCCTTTAAATTTGAGACTTATTTTATGGACTAGAATGAGTGTGTCTTGGTAAACGCTCAGTGTGCACTTGGAATGAACGTGTATTCCCCTGTTAGTGAGTGCTCTGAGTGTCAGCGGGTCAGGTTGGTTGACAGTGCTGTTCAAATCTCCCGTGTCCTCTGACTTTCCTTTTACTGGTTTAAGCTCCTTGTAAGTATATTTTCTTTATAGCCTGTTTCTGGCAAGTCCAACCTGCTCTTAGTCATAGCTTTTAAAAAAATATTTTTATTTTGGTAACATGTGTGAAACAAAATTTGCTATTTTAACCATTTTTCAGTGTACAATTCAGTGGCATAAATTACATTTACAATGTTGTGCTACCATCACTGCCATCCATTACCAAAACGTTTTCAAAACAGAAAAAGCTTTGCACGGTTAAGTCCCACTATGTAGCAAACATATATGCATATGGAGAACGGTATCTGGAAGTTCGGTGGGTTGTATTGGGGCATTGTGAGCACGGGAGATTAAAAAAGCATTTTATCTTCATGTATGACAATGTTATATTTGTCTTTTTTAAATTAAAATATCAAAACAGAAAACAAAACAACAAAAAACGTTTTCATCACCTTGAACAAAAACTCTGTTCAAGAGTTTTTGCAATTAAGCAATAACTCCATTAAGCAATAACTCCCCATTTCCCCCTCCCCCACAGCCCCTGGTAACCTCGGATCTACTTTCTGTCTCTATAAATTTGCTTATTGTAGATAATTCATATAAGCGGAATCACACTATATCTGTTGATTTCACTTAGCATAATTTTTCCTAGGTTCTTCCACAGGGTAGCATGAAATTCATTCCTTTTTACAGCTGAATAATATTCCATTGTGTATGGACCACACATTTATCTGTTGATGGACACGCTGCTCATGGATTTTGTTTCTTCACGTGCCTGGTGATCTTCGATTACCTGCTGAACATTGCATTGGGGGATTATTTGAAGGAATGATTGGCACTTACTCTGACGCTGTCGATCTCTAGAGGGGAATTGTTTGTTGCTTTCACTTCTCGCAGACACATGGTGGCGCTAGTTTTCCAGAACAATGTGAGTCACCGTTCAAAGCCTGCACTTCGGTTCCAGCTTGATGATTCAGTCATCCTGGTCCAAGGGAGGGCTGAGTCTTGTAGTTCACTGCTCCTAGGTGCAGCCTTTGCCTCGCACCCCACGCAGGGCGTGGGTCTTCAGGGTCACTGCACTGGCAGGCTCTGGGGCTGGTGGTGACCCCGCCCTCTGACAGGTCTCAGCAGGCTCAATGGGCCCCAAGTGGTGCGCTCACCTCGCTGGGTACCAGCCGTCTGTCACTCCCTGGAGCAAGGGGTCCAGGCTGGGGGAGGACTGAGCTCTTTGGAGGGAGGAGTCCTTGGCTGTGGCAGGTGGTGCCCAGAGCAGGCAGATAGTGGGAGGGGAGGGCGAGGCAGTGGCTTCTCCTCCCGCAGTGCGGGTTTGTGCCTCTGCCCCCGCTCCCGCTCCCAGAGAGACCCCGGGCTGCCCAAGGGTCACTTTCCTGTGAGGCCAGAACCATCATCTATGGTTGACAATCCTGCCCCTTCCACACCCATCAGTTAGCAGAGGCTGCCACAACTGCCAGCAGCACAGAATGGTTACATACCTGTCAGCTGGCACAAAACTATTATACACCTGTCAGTCAGCATGTATACTGTTACACACCCATGAGTCAAACGTAGCCCCTCGCACATCCATCAGTCAGCACGGAGCCGGTTACACACCCATCAGACATCACTAGCCCCTTGCACACCTGTCAGCCATCACAGAGCCCCTTGCACACCCGTCAGTCATGGCTTAGCCCCTTGCACACCTGTCAGTCAGCACAGACCCTCTTACACCCTTGTCATTTAGTTTGGAGAACCATTTAGAGTGGGATCTTACTGAAAGCTAAAAGACCCAAAGGGAGGTTGAACTGGCGTCCCCCGTGAGAAGCTCTGGCTAGAGTGGTGGCTGTGGGCGTATGTGACCATGTGGCTGTACAGTGCCAAGAGTGAACCGTGATGTAAATTATGGACTTTAGCTACTAATATAATTCTAATAATATTGTTTCATCAATTGAAACAAATGTACCACATGAATGAAAATGTTAATAGGGAAAACTGCTGTGCGTGTGTATATGGGAAGTCTATACTTTCTGCATGATTTTTCTGTAAACTTAAAACTGCTCTAAATATAAAATAAAAAAACCCACTAGGAGCTTTTCTTCGGTCCTTCACGCTTGCGACAGCTCCCCAGGAGCTGGAGAGGTGCAGCGCAGTGCGCAGTTGCGCAGCCTCAGTCACCTCCTGGTTCCGCAGGTAGTGGATGATGGGGTTGGCCAGCGGGTTGAGCACCGTGTGGACCGCGGACACCAGCTTGTTGTATTCGAAGGCGTGGATGGTGCGCTGGTGGGCGCAGATGGAGGGGGAGGCCCAGGAGAAGATGGCCACCACTGCCCAGTGGGAGGCGCGGGTGAAGGCCTTCTGCCGGCCCGCAGGGGACGGTTGCGCAGCACGGCGCGGAGGATGGCGGCGTGGGCGAAGGCGGTGAGCAGCAGCGGCCCCAGCAGGACAAGCCAGGCCAGGAGGAAGTCCATGAGCTCCGCCGTGGACATGAACCAGCACACGCGTTTGAGCTGTGAAGAAGTGGTTCATGACACTGGGCCGCAGAGATGGCGAAGCCCGAGCCCCAGGAGCAGGCGGCCAGCAGGCTGCGGAGGCCGGGGCCCACTACGGCGGGGAGCGCAGGGGCTGCGGATGGCCACGTAGCGACGAGGGCCATGCCGCCCAGCAGCGTGCGCTCCGTGCGGGCCTGCGCCAGCAAGCAGCAGAGCCGCGCCACGCAGCCGGCAAAGGAGATGCGCCGGCACGCGTGCGACGCCAGGCTCAGTAGCATCTCGGGGACCGTGATGGAGACGCACCACACCTCCAGGAAGGATAGGTGGCTGGGGAAGACGTACATGGGCTTGTGCAGCGGGCGCAGGCGCGGATCACGGCGCTGATGACCACGTTCCCGCTGACGGCCAGCGCGTAGGCCAGCAGGTACAGCGCGAGCAGGCAGGCGTGGAGCCCCGGCCCCCGGGAAGCCCACCAGGATGAACTCGGCCACCTCCGTGCGGCTGTCTTGTGCCGACATGGTGCGGCCTGGCCCGAGGAGTTGAGGCGGCGTTAGGAGCGAGGAGGGAGGCCTGAACCATGTCGGTTCCTGTGCGCCCAGCGGCAGCCCACGGCGCGGACCCCGCATGCTGGACACTGGGGCGTGAGAGGGGCCGGCATCCCAGCCCGGCGCACGCACGTCGAGTCCCCCCCACTTCAGAGTCGAGCCTGCAGCTGCCCGCCCCACGCCACCCTGCCCTGCCGCGCCGTTGCGGCCACCTGCCCGGCGCAGGGCAGCGTCTGGGGTAGACTCTGCGGTGCGGCCGGCTCCCCGCCCTCCTCCCCGCCCACTCAGGGACCGGCCTGAGTTGGGGCGAGTGCTCGCCAATTGGCCCGAGGGGAAGGCAGGGCTGGGAGCCTCTCTGTGACTTTGAGCACTAGGTTGGAATGGCATCATA
>JAQZBX010074294.1:0-14778 GCA_029593785.1 Cabassous unicinctus
ATATATATATATATATTTCTGCCTAACAATGTTCAACTTGCCTGCATACACCCAGAAATGCATTAATTCCCTACAGAATAGGGTGCAAGTCCTTGGGTAATATTCACTCTTAAACTTGACATCCTTAAATATTATGACATGAAACTAACACAACTTTTCATATGATAAGAGAAAAGGTTGGGGAAGAAAACAAAGAAATTCGTTTTGTGTACATATACAATCATACATGTAATGAAACAAGGAAGAAAGTTTCATGATTATTACAGGTACCAATCCACAATACATGGTTGCTACAGGATTGTTTTAATTAATGATTTTTGGAGATTTAGGGAAGTTTAATTTTATCATTAGTGTGTGTGTGTGTGTGTGTGTATAATTATGTTTTTTTGTTTGTTTGTTTTTAAAGATTTATTTATTTATTTATTTATCCCCCTCCTTGCTGCTTGTGCTTGCTGTGTCCATTCGCTGTGTGTCTTCTCCGTGTCTGCTTATCTTCCCCGTGCTGTGAGGTCCCGCTGCATTGGCCCCTCGCGCCGCGCGGGCTGGCCTGCCCTCACAAGGAGGCCCCAGGAAGCGAACCCAGGGCTTCACACATGGTAAATGGGGGCTCTACCGGTTGAGCCTCACCCGCTTCCTGTTGTGAGGGCTTGCTGCATCAGCCCACTAGGCTGCGCGGGCTGGCCTGCCCTCACAAGGAGGCCCCGGGAAGCGAACCCGGGGCCTCCCATATGGTAAACGCTCTATCGACTGAGCCACTCCCGCTTCCCTATAATTATGTTTTTAAAGGTGTAAAATTGACCTTAAGGCCTTAGCCCAGAGATAGACATGCCAACCTTTGGAAAGGTTTCCTTGGAATTAAATAAAACAGTCCTCTAATAGAGCTGTAGAGCTGCAACCTAATGAGAACATTTATATAAGCTTTTGGAGTAAACTCAGTGCTCACTGGAAATCTACTGTATTCACTTTTTGTTTTTAATACACACTAACTCAGAGTCTCCCTTGGAGAGCTTAAGAATTTGGTGTAAAATATATACTACGGAATTAGTTTCTCTGGATTTCATCCCTGATTGTCACAGCTAACAAATTATTGATCCCACAAATTATTTATTAAAGGTAAAGTTGGCTGAAAAAAATAAAAATATGCCATCATTCAAAATTTAATGATGTAAACAGCTCGATTTACTCTAGCTTCACTAGGATAATTTGCCAATCTACAGCTTGCGCCAATCATAATAAGTTAAACTGACCTCATGCCAAAATGTTGGAGTATAAAACTGAGGATATTACAAGGTTCCCATTCTATAATTTTGTATTAGGTCGCTCTACTCTTTCCCCCATGTAAACAAATGAACTTTTTCACATATGAGGTATATTAAGTCCAGTGATTGAATTGGATAAGCACTCTGCTTAGATTATATAACTGTTTATAGTCTAAATGCAGACAAGTTAAGACCATGAGTGTTCTTTTGTAAGGTTGTGATTAAGTTTTTCATCTAAAATGTTTAATTGACGGAAATATAGCCTATGATATTGGCATCACCTTCTCAAAATTTCACAAGAGAAAGCCTCAATCCAAATTCACCAACATTAAGTATAGACACGTGTAAAGAAGAAGGATTCATCACCAAGATCCAGCCTTCATTAACATCAAAATTTTCATAGAAATTATTCTCTAAGAAAATCATTATAACTCAAAAATATCAAGGTTTCTTCAAATTGTGTTTCTCCTGGTACTTTGCCTTCAGAGGCTTATTATTGGTCTAGGATCTGATCTTCACCTTTATAGATTTCATCTATTCTTCCAAAGAAGATAATCCAGCTCAGATGATCAGATTTATATATACCATTGATAGTAAACTAATAAAATTACAGAATTGCTATTTCCTCACTTACATTGGCATGCTAATGGTCAGGACATTTGTTTCTATGATCAAAGATAACCCTTCCCAGCACCAATTAAATGCCTGAGTTATACAACAAGTGAACTTAAGGCTGCTTGTTGAATATGCAGTTCAAACAAATGAGATTGAATGCTCTTGAGAAGACTTTTCCTCTTGTTAGATTAAAGACTATAGAAAGAGTTTTGATCCATGGTAGAGTACAATGCCTTAGTTGTAAAAATTCTTGTGTCTTCTAAATAGTGCCTCATGTCTTTGTATTGTGCTGAGTATATGTTGACAAGTCTTAATATTCAATGCTTATGTTAAGAATGCAAAGTTTCAAAATGGGTAGAATACCTCTTTTTCTACATTTATTATATCCATGTAGTTCTTTTACAAAAATTAATTGGCAAGGAGTTGAAATTTTCTCATCTATTCCACTAAGAAACAGTTTATATGTGGTTAGTGATCTCAACTCAAACATCAAAGTTTGGTCCACTGGCAAATGTTTAATTCTTATTATCAGAATAGCTCCTAAACTCAGCCAAGAAAAATTGTACATTTCTTAATTTCACTCAGGTGACCAGAAAATATTTACAACTTGATTCATTTCAATTCAGTTCAACAAATATTTATTGAACAGCTACTACATGCCAAACATTGTGCTAGCCACTGGAGTGTGAAAGTACAAAAATGAATCTATTATCCCTGCCATTAAAAAATGCTTACCTGTGGGAACAAATTTTAGGTTAAAACAGCTGAAGATTTCTCTACAGTATTTTATTATTATTTTAAAAAGTATGTCTTTGAAAGTGCTTTTGGTTCAAGATGTATGGGAGAAATAGTTCAAAACTAAATGCTTCCAAATGCAATGATTAGTCATGTTTTTATTAAAAATGTTTTTTTCCCAAACAAGACAAAATTAGAGAATAAAAACAAAATATAGAGTGGAAAAATACTCATGTTATTAAATTCTTACTGTCACTCAAAATGGATTATAAAATTTGAAAAATTTAATCTAGGTTTAAAATTACATATAAATATTGAGCAAGTATTATGTCTGTAATTTGAATGACACTTCTCTAACTATTCCAAAAGTAAATCAGATAAGATCTATACCGTAAGAGCAAAGGCCATAGGAAATAAATTGGTTCTAAGTGGTTTCCACATGGACATTTGGAGGGATTATATGGATCATTAAGAAACTGGTAAGTTATGACCTCTGTGGCATATGCATTAATTTCTGCTTATCATTTTTTCATGGGTTCTCTCAGGTCTCTCCATAAACCACTATGGATTATGGACTCTACTCCAGACATTCATGATAACATTCACTCACTATTAGAATAAAAAACCTGATGCCTGTGGGCATGCTATTTCAATACTCCAGCTTTGATATTCCCCATCGGTTTTGGTATCTATTTAATTGTTGAGGCATACTGCTGTCACTTGTGGTCCTGCCTAATGTCTCCTACTTGCTATAGAAAGGCTTGTCTCACCACAATCACCTTAATATCATGTTATACCTGACTGCAGAGCTCTCGTGGATCACTCCTCTCAGCTAATCCAGTCTGATATTTCCCACCCTGGTCAATATTTCCATTCCCAATAGGCTTTCAAGAAATAATAGTGGTCATAAATTTGTATTTAATAACTAACATTGGTAACAATGACAAATATATTAGACTGGAAGAAAGCTAGAGGGAAGGAGACTATTTAGAATTCTATTTTCATTATTTAGTTGAAAGATAAGTGGGGCTTGAACTAGGGAAATTTGGGACCCAGAGTTGTTGACTCCTGCCTCCTGCCATCATAATCCTGCCATCCACTAGGCTTCGTCTCCTATTTTCCATCTCTTTTGATTTTACCCGTTGGGGTACCAGAGCCTGAGTTTATTTTCCATCATTTTCATTCATCCTTTCCATCTCCCCATAATTTCCCCATTTCTTTACTTTATATCTCTTTTTCAAGTCAAATTTAAAGTACCTTGAAAAGTACCCATTGCCTGTTGCCTATAATGTCTGCAATGAAGTAAAAAAAAAAAAAAAATAGTAAATTTACTTATTCTAGAATTTTGCATAAAGAGAACATCTAAACTTTCCTTTATATATTCTAAATGTAAATTTTCCAATTTTATGATTTAACATATATGAAATGGACTGTGGTAGCTTTTGTTTTATCTACCCAGGACATCTCATCTCCTTCTACTATAAACCATAACCTCATTCTGTTGAAAACTCCTCTCCCAATCAATGAGGTTTAAGTGGAGTTGTCAGTCATAGTACCATGACCTCCATTTCCCCACAGCCATGAGAATGAGCAGGTTACCTATTTCTGGCGAACTCAGAAATTGTCATTGATTCCAGTCAATCCATCTAATGATCTCCCCAGAACTTTTCTGTTGGAGATAGCAGAGAAGATTCTTTCTCTCATGACCAATATTCTGAAAGGAATAATTCTGGAGATGCTTGCTGACATCTTACCTAGCTGTAGGATAATAAGACAGAAATAATGATTGGCCAAATTACAAAGAGCACCATAGTCAAGGAAATATGCGAGGTGGATAAAAAGAGAGAATAAAAGCATCATCTGAACTTCTAGATTCAGTGCTGGAATAAACATAAGATTTAGGAAAAAAGACCTCAGTTTCAATTTAATTTTAATACTATTCAACAAATATCTGTATGTCAAGAACTGTTATGTGTTAGTGGGAGGAAGACTCTGCAATTAATTTGATTCCAAGTGCTGGTGCCTGTATGTTCCCAAAGCAGGCACATTTCCTTCCCAAGCTTCAAGCCAAGACACACACTTAAGTAGAGGTTCATGAGCCACTCCTCTGTGAACACAGCTATAACTTACACAGTCCCTCTCCAGGACACTAACCATTCTTACAACCATAAATTCTCCAATCATGAGTCTCAATAGTCTCTTATACTTGGAGGAAGTTCATGTCCTCCAAGTCCATGGACCCATTTCCACTGCCCATAATCCACAGATTGTCTAAACAAAACAGTTTGGGACCAATGACAGAACTGTTGCACATTCCTAGCCTTATCTTACTGTCCTTCTCCATAAAAAATATCCCCACTTAATAACACGTGTGGTTTCTACCCTATGCTACTTCCCTTTGTGCCCTGGAAACATTGACAGCTAGTCAAAACCCAAATAAAACATAGGTCATGCAGAATGACTTTCAGAGAATGCTCTGGGTGTTGAGAAGAGACTGAACACAGTTTAATAAGCTCATTGACCGGCATAAAACCCATAAGGGGCCATCTATATGGTGGAATATACCATCTAGCCTCTTCACATTACATTTACAATTTGGGCAGTGAGAACCAGGAGAATGGCAGTAGCTTTTTCATTGTTATGGAATAATTTTCTGACTTCCCAGGCCTCCATCCAAGGAAATCCACTGATATTTCATCTTGTCCTTCTGCTTTCAGCCCAGAGACCCTACTCTTTATTCTGAATTCCAGTAGCCTTTCCTAGAGGTCAAACAGACAAAGATCCTATGATTCCATGGCTGGTCAGCAACCTATCCCACCGGGAAGGGCCTGGCCCAGAGAAGCACTTGTAGGAACAGCATGCTTATCTTAAGATATAGGATGCCAAGTGTATTAGAAGCATTCATCAATCTGAGGAAACCTTACCTCATTCAATTCATGAAACAAGTTCTATATTGCCACAGTGTTCTTAACAACTTCCTTCCACTCAGGGACACCTCCCAGGCAACTTAAGAAAGAGAGCCTGGCTTTTCTTACCACCCCAGAGGGGCTCACCAGTGTCTGCCCAGAACCTGAGGCTGAACCCTTGCCTCGAGTCTAGTTTTGGTCTCTCTTCCTCTCCTCTTTTGGGTCCCTTTTGTTATCAAGGACACATGTTTTTGCTTCCTTTGTGTTCCTTAACAAATAGGTGAAGTTTACTCTGTTTCCACACCTCAGCCAAGAGAAAACCGCTGAACCACCTATTTGCCCCAGAGAAGAGAGATTTCTAAGTTTAAAAAAAGTCTCTTTTAATTTCCAAAAATATTCTGAATGTAATTGAACCAAATGAAGATTTAAAGGAAACGTTCTTCTACTGACTTTATTGGAGTCATTGAAAATGACTGTGGCCCTATTTCTTCAAATGAAAACCTAAGTACATAAAATAAATACATTCCATAGGATTAGAAGTGGAATTGGTAAAGCAGACCTGGAAAATTCAAATGTTGCCAGACTGTTTCCAAAGACGGCATATCCTCATTGCTCATTCTTTTCTCAATATCCAACCCCCCACGCCCAAAGTGAGAAAATATCACACAGAAAATATCTATATTCTCCCAACCATGTGGGGGGCTGATTTGATGGGCATATTAAATATAAAAGTAGTCATAACATCCGATATGTTAAGAATACATATTCTGGTTAACCTATGTGTGCATATATCAGAAGCCACTCATATTATACATAGATAACAAACATGTATGGAGTAAAAGAAGTGACCCTGGGTTCACTCAAGGTCAGTATTGTTTTTCTTGCATCTAAGCCTTGCAGATGAATTGAATCGGAGATCAGCAGATTGGAAGGTACATATATAACCATCAACCAATCAGTGAATGTGACTCTGTTATGAGGTTGGGGGATTTAATTAGGTTCTCTGGGCAAATCAAGCCCCATACAAGTGTATTATCTGACAATGGTTTTTTTGTTTGTTTTTTACTGGCATAGCATAGTTACATGATGTTATTTTCCTAAGTTAATATATTTTTCTGAGTGAAAGTTTGACCAAAGCTGTTGGCAAAAGTTAGATTTTATTTTTTAGTGAAAGGAGTGGTTTAGAGGAGGCACTGCTTTGAAGATGTCATGCATTAATAGGTACAGTTTTCTTAAATTGGTTTCAATGATACTACTAGAGTGGCACTAACAATCATTGAGTGGAAAAAAAATAAAATCCTAGTGAAATCTGAAAAGCTCTCCAGGAAAACTGACACTTGGTTTCATGGACTGTTCTATTACTTTTTGAGGATTGGCTCATTTTCCTAAGGAAAAAAAAAATGTCCCAGATAACCAGTGATGAAAATAAACTATTGCCAACATTAAACATACAGATAGCAAGATTCAATAAGGTAGTGAGCCTGTGTAAGCACTGTCAGTAGTATAGAATTGTAAGAGGTGATCACTATCAAGAGACTTACAATCAAAATTGAAGAGAGAAGGTTGAAGTACATAGATACATAGCAAAGTACACTAAAGATACACAACTTTAAACTGTATGGGAATGATTGCTTACCATCTTTGCCTGGCTAATTCTTATTCATATTTCAGTATTCATTTCACATATCAGTTCCTTTGAGAAGCATTTTAGTTGGTTAAAAGCTGCTGGGAGCAATATACCAGAAATTGATTAGGTTCAAATCAAGGCATCAGGCAAAGCTCTCTCCCTGACGGTCAGCTGCCTGTGATTCTGAACTCCTGCCACATGGCAAGGCACCATGGTGGCTCTGCTGGTCTCTGTCTTCTCCTCCAGGCTCACTTTCTCCCTGAGCTCAGTTGTGGCTCATCGCTACCCCCTCCTCTAGGCCTCATTGTTAGTTTTGCTTTGGCTTGCTCTGTCTGTGGCTTTTCTCTTTCCTGGGTTCATTATTTCAACTTCTGGAGGCTTCTCTCTGTAACTGCTGCTTTTACCCCATGCGTGTGGTTTTTTATTCCTCCATTTATAAAGTACTCCAGTAAGAAGATTAAGACCCACCCTAGGGCACACAATCTAATCAAGGCCCTTAATTAGGTAATTTAATCCAAAGGTCCCACCTACAATAGGTTTACATGCACAGAAATCTAAAAACATGATTTTCTAAGACCTGCCCAGCTTCAAGCTGTCATATTCCACCCTCTGAATCCCAGAAAGACATATGCAAATACATTCATTCCATCACAATATTTTAAAAGCCTTAAATCATTTCAGTATTAAGTACTAAATTTCATCAAAATCAGTTATAGGCATGTAGTCTGTCCTGGGACAAAATTCCCGTCAGGCTGTAGACTTGTGAAACTTACAAGACAAGTTATCTGCTTCCAATGCACTAAGGAGAGACAGTCATGGGATAAACATTCCCATTGCCATAGGGAGAAATTGGAAGGAAAACAGGGGTCACAGGTCCCAAACTGTTCCGAAAACTTGTAGAGCATACTCCATCAGATTTCAAATTCTGAGAGTCATCTCTAGAATGATGACTTCTTCTCTGTAGGGCCTCACAGAGCAGGAGTTCCACCCCTTCCAAGGGTTTGCACAGTTACTGTCTTCTCAGCTCCATCCCCATCAAGCATCTGGGTGGCAGCCAAGCTCTAAACGTCACCCTCTAAGAACACTGGGGTGACAGCCACACTCTCCCCAGTTTCCAGAGCACAGGCCCAACCCCCTCAGAACAGTGGGCTACTGACCAAATTCCCCCCAACTGGAGAATGTGCTCCACCCTCTCTGAAGCCTGGGGTGATAAAACTCCCTGAATGATGGGGTGGAAGCGCTACCCTCTCCAAGCTTCACAGCATACTTACCCTTTCCGCATACATGGGTGGGGATCCCTCTCTTGTCTGGAGAAGATATTTTTAGTCCAGACTTCATCTTCCACAACTCTGCCTTTTGAAGTCATTTTCCTTCAATCTCTCCCTTTTCTGTCCCTTGTGGTTTTGTTCATATAGATCTTGCAAAAAGCTGGAGACAGAGACCTGCAGAGCTGCCCTTGTACCTTACCACATGGCAGGATTCCAGGATCACCAGCAGCTGAACTTTGGGGACAGAGCTTTACCTGATGCCTTGATTGAACATTTTTCCCAACCTCAAAACTGCAAGCTTTACCCTAATAAATTCCCATTATAAAACCCAACCCATTTCTAGTATATTGCTCCCAGTAGCTTTTAGCAAATTAAAACAGAAATTAGTACCAGAAGAGGGGTATGTGCTGCTATGCAAATACCAAAAATGTTGGAATGGTTTTATAAATGGGTAAGGGAAGATTATGGAAGAATTGTGAGATTCTTAATAGAAAAGTCGTAGAGTCTGGTAGGAATATGCATGCTAAAGATACTTCTGATGAGGTCTTAGACAGAAATGGTGAATGTGTCATGGCAAACTTGAAGGAAGGTGATCTTTGCTTTAAAGAAGCAGAGAATTTGGCAAAATTGACTCCTGATGTTAGAGGGAAGGCAGAATTTGAAAGTGATAAGCTTGGATATTTAGTTGAGATTTCCAAACTAAATGCCAAAGGTGCACTCTGGCTTTTCTTTGCAGTTTAGTAAAATGTGAGAGGAAAGGAATAAGCTGATAACAGAACTCCTGGGCACAATGAAACCAGAAATTTATGGTTTGGGAAATTCTCAGCTTCCAGAAAGCAAGTCCCCAGAGAATAGCGCCCCATGTGAGGACTTAACTGAACTTGGAGTCAAGCAATCTTTTTAGTGTAAGTCAGGATTGGAAATGCCGTTATACAGAATGAATTTATGGAAAGTCCCATTGTCTGGTGGTTGGGACCCATGGGGACTGCGTGGGAAACCAACTAGGGAAGCATGTCTCAATTTGCCACCCTTCCTTCGCCCTGCACCAAACTGCATGAGGTGGAATTTCATTGCACTCTGTGCCTGTCTCTAGTATAATGGATGTCACACTGTATTGTAACTGTCGCCCCTACTAGGGAGCAAACTATTGAGGGCCATATCTGTTCACCCTTGTGTTCCAGTACTTGGCATCACTCGCAGTGAAGAGGGGCCCAATAATGTTCAGTAGATTAGTGTTGAATGACATAACTGAAGGAGAATAATGAAGGCTAAAGAAGTAAAGCAAAGCTATGTGGTAGATATGGATTTTTGGCTGAGCCTCTAAGGATGCTGAAGATTCTAATGGGCAACTGTGTCCTCTCTGCCCAGCACCCTTATTTCCATAGAAGAACTGCCGTTCTCTCATCCCACACAATCCTGGGATGCCTTCTCTTAACCATAGCCACGTGGCCCAAGCTGTGTACAGAAATTATTCAAAGAATTAGACACATAACTCAGCCAATTGCACCCTTTTCTTGAGATGTACCATATACACATAGGGTATACACAGCTTAGTTTTTCCAGTCTCGACCCTCTCCTTTCTGTGGGGAGGGCATACGTGAAGCAGGAGGAACATGGCCGACAAGAGAGACAAGTAACATGGAGAAATAAGGTAAAGCAAGTGTTAGATATAGTGTGCCACATTGGACTTTCCATGTATATCCTCTTTTGTTTCCTTTACAGTGAAATGTGTTTCTGTCTCTGGGAAACAAAATAACCCATCTAATATAATAAGATGACATTAAAGTATATAGTACACAAATTTCTCTCACATATGGTATCTCATTTGAATTTCAAAACCATTCTTTGTGATTAGTATTATTATCATGCCCATTTTAGAGATGAAGAAATCAAGGCTCAAAGAAATGAATACTTTCTTTGAGCTCTCACAGAGAAAATGTGGTGAATTTACCTGGATGTTCTGATTTCAAATTTGATACACTTTTTCACTATACATTGCTACTTTAGGTTGGAATTGAGACTCTAACTCAAATTTACAAAAGTACAAAACATGCTATTATAAAAATATCTAACGGAGTGAACTAGGCTGAGCCTAGAGTGCAGGAAAACAATAACTGTCCTCATTTCTGTGCAGAGTACAGGATGGCACTGTGTAGAGAAGAGTGTTCTAGCAACACCATATATGCAGAGCTTTGTTCATGAATTGATTTCTGGGACATCTCAGAAATTTTGTGATGGGGAGTGATGACTTAGATGCTGGGAAGATTATTGTATTAGAGGCAAACATGAAATCATTTGTACCCTCACTTTGGTGAAGGCTGAGCACCTTCAGGTTAAATTTGTTTTTCTCAAATAACCATGTTTGAGTTTTAGGAATTAAGCAAAGATGAAAATGTACTTACTGAAAAATGTTTCCATCTATTGATTTTTTTAAAAAATAAATTCTTCTATCTGGAATAAAAGAGTAAATATTAGCAAGAAAGGGCATGTATACCTAGCAACACTGATTTTTTTTTTTTAAGTTAAACTGTTATTAGAGGCAGGAGTACTCAGTTTAAGTTCAAAATACAAAAGTTCTAGCTGTTTGGTCTTTAAATTTTAGTTTCCTCACTTGTAAGGTGATGAGCCTAATAATTACCTCTCAGGACATTCACAAATATTTAATAAATTAGTATGTACAAACATGTATCATAAATGTTAGAATAGTGCAAATGTCAGTTTATATCTTATTAAATATTAGTTTGATACCTTATTCAATGTGATTTTTTTTTTTTAGGAGAACCAGGGATTGAACCTGAGACCTCATACATGGGAAGCAAGCATTCAACCACTGATCTACACCCACTCCACAATATGACTTTGCTTATAGCACTACTGCATATTAAATTTTGTTCCAAATGAAAAAATAGTTTTTTAACTGTTTCTTTTGGTTCTTCAAACAGAAGTTATTTTGCCTAGAGGCAAATTCTTTGGGGTTAAATTTTGTTTCACCACATGTATGTATATTACAATCTATGGTGATGTAAACAACATGAATTGAATCAAAGTCAGCTTTAAGAAAGCTCTTTCACCTCAAATGTTCCATTTGTATATATAGTGGGAAATATTTACTTAGACACTAGTTAACCTGTTTTTATATTTGGTACACAATCCCATTATATCTGTAGGTCTCTACCTTCACAACATTGTCAAACTATAAGAACTAGGTTCCTCAACCTGCAGGCAAAACTCTGCTCAGAACATGAACCAAAATAACCCAGGCTGCTGGTACGAAAGGACCTCCATGCTCCCCAACAGATGAGGTCTGGCTGCTGAATTCTACCACCTGGCAAGGCTGGTATGGTTCCCTGGCTTGGATTTTCCTTCCAGTTTTATAGTCTTTCAAACATTTTTCTACCCTCACCTTCCCCCCATTTCTCGCAATGTTTGTCCAACTCTTTGTGCCATTCTGCCATCTGGGTTTGGAGGCCTGCCCTAAATCTATGATTTGCACTGGTAAAGGGGTTGGATTGGGGTGGGAGTAGGGGGGAGCAATGATAATCCTCTCCATATGTCTTATCATTTCACTCTTACTAGCCTCTTCGCTTTCCTAGGATGTATGCTACTGCCTGTCTCTTCTCCAAGTCAATGGTTTTCATTCTGCTTTAACCCAGAGAGACTTGCCTGAAGTCAGGACTATGTTAACTGTTTGATTATGAGAATCACCGCAGCTCAGAACTCTTGCTGCCCTAAATGAAAATAGGAACCAAGGACTATCAATCTCATCCCTGTTCAAACCCGAGTTGGCCATGGTCCCATGCATATTACAATTTGGACTTTTTGCCACTTTTGTGGGAGTCAACCCTACAGCATGAGTCTCCTCCTGTGCTAGGGAAACAGATTATTTCTCCTATTTTTGTTGGCCTACAGTTAAGGTCCCTACATAACCCAAAGCCAAGAACACACAGATTTTGAAAATATCCACACCAAATAGAATGTCTAAAAATAAATTACTTCTTTCATCAGTAAACAAGTGTTAATGTTGCTATTAGCTCTTTCTTCCTATTATAGGAAAAAGGAAAGTCATTTTAAATGTTCTCTTTCTATGATAGAAAACATTTTAAAAATACAGTATAGTCTAAAGAATAAGAAAATACTTATTATATTCATCAAGAATACAAAATTACTCATTATATCCAGTTCAGAATATGTTCATATAAACACACGTGTATATCACATTCAATATTTAATAAACCACACCAAATATTTACTTAGGGATTTGATAGGTCCTCATATGGCATGAATTCTCAGCAAACATCAAACCAAAAGAAAAGTTGATGAAGCACATAAAATGTATATTTTAAGAGTCCAGGATAAGAAGTCAGAAGATCTGGTTTTAGTCCTTATTCTGTCACCCTAACTTATTATGTGAACTTGGAAAAGTTCTTTGTCCTCTATGGGCCTTTGTTGCCTGAAATTTATGACCTCTAAGCCCTTGTGCACATCTATAGAACTAAGAGATTGTGGGTCTGCAATTTTCTGTGAATTGTTAAAATATAAATATAAAAGCTTTAGCTGAGGCCATAATAAAATAGATGCCAGATGCAAAAGTGAATTATGAGACAGAGCAACTCACTAAAAACAAAGTGTGAAAAGGGAGTAAAAAAGTAAGTAGAATTAATGCAATTTAACACCATGCAGAGTAAATTTTTTTTCTTTTTTAATGGCAAACGGTAAATATCAAGAAAAGTGGAAGCTAATAAAAGGAAAATTAATTATGTCATAATATGAAGAATCATAAATGCTAGGCTGAAGAGATTTTGCTCAATTTGACAGGAACTAAGCAGTCGATGAAGTTGTCTGGCAAGTATATGGGCCTGATGGATTTAACTGGAATTGTGCTTAAGGAAGATAAATCTAAATTTCTTTTCCACTGTGGTTTGTTTTATTGCAAATGTTTTTTTGTTTGTTTAGTTGGTTTTTTGTTTTTTTATTTTTTTTTAGGAGGTACCAGGGTTTGAACCCAGAACCTTATACATGGGAAGCAGCTGCTCAACCACTTGAGCTACATCCACTCCCCGCAGATGTGTTTTATTGACAATTTTGTTGTTGCGCATGGAAGTGGACAGGAATGGTCTCTCATTGTGGCTTTGTCCATTATTAAGGAGATATTCTGCTTGATACCCATGTTTTAGTCAGCCAAAGAGGTGCTAATGCAAAGTACCAGAAATATGTTGGTTTTTATAAAGGGTATTTATTGGGGGTAAAAGGTTATAGTTATAAGGCCCTAAAGAGTCCAACTCAAAATACCATAATAGGTATTTTCTCACCCAAAGTCTGTTGCCACATGTTCATGCAAGATGGCAGGTGATATCTGTGAGGGTTCAGCCTTCCTTCTTCCTCTTAAACCTCTGTGGTCCCAGCTCCTTCCAATATCAGCTGTAGGCTGGAGGGATGGTTTCTTCCTGGGCTCAGCTGCCCTGCTCTCTTCAGAAGGTCAGGTGTACACTATCAGGCAAATGGCTGCAGTATCCTCTTCCGTTTCTATGGAGCTCCCTTCCTCTGTGTATCTACTTTTGTGTCTCCTTGATTAAGCGTCCATTTATATAGCCCACAAAGGGGGCAGGGACAAAAACTGAGTCACCTTAATGACATGGATGACTCAAAGCCCTAATCTTAACATAATTCAATCAAAGGCATCTCAGCTGAATCTAATACAATCAAAGGGTATCACGCCCAGAAGAACAGATCAGTTTACAAACATAATCAAATATCATTTTGGAATTCATAAATAATATCAAACTGCTGCAACCCAGTTGTGTGTGTGTGTGTGTGTGTATGTGCTCCTATATGTTGGACCCTGTCTAAGGACTTTTATTCCTAAAATTGCCAGCAAGGAATTGTTTCTTTTAATGTCTTTACTATGGGAATGCAAATCAGTGTTGTAATGAAAAATCCAGTATAATCCTATTACCATTACAATTTACTTCATTGAATTTTCATTATCTCTATCTTACTAATTGCTCTACTACATATTTTTACAATTTTAATCAGAATCTAATTCAACTTCTGTGGCTGCCATATGACAAAGTATCTATCTACTTAATATAAGCTTCCAGGAAATAGTTCATGATAAAATGTATTTTACCCAAATTCCATATTTCCTGTCCCAATTATGAAAATGTAGATTTTACGCTATTTGTGCTAATTAATGAGACAACTTTGCATTTTTAAAGACTTAGCTGATAATTTTCTCTTTTGAATCCAAAACTGAGAAATGTAAATTTATCTTTAGTTTATTGGCATGTTTTTCCAATAGGTTTTTTCCTTCCTCCCTCCCTCCCTTTCCCCCTCTTTCCTTCCTTCCTTCCTTTCTTCCTTTCTTCTTT
>JAQZBX010074295.1:0-14772 GCA_029593785.1 Cabassous unicinctus
TTATTTATAAAAAAACGCTTTACAAAAATATCTAAGTAAGACTTCCAATAGAAATGGTATACCTGGACTTAGTACCAAGCTCACAGATTGAGTTTTGCAAGGAAAAACAGGCTTTCAAGTTAAACAGAATTTTGTAAACAAAACTTTAAACCCAAGGATTCTCATATAACATTACAAATGACAGCATGAAAAAAAATCTTGCACAGTAACTCAAAGGTCAGCTCCACAATGTACCTTTAAACTACCAGGCCATTGGTTATCTCGAATAGTCTCAAATTTCCAAATAAAGGATGTTATTAAACAGCTATGTATTCACACACAGCAATCACAAAAGGACCTTATGACCTAAAGCAAAGGTAACTAATTTTCTTGAAATAGATTCTATACCAACTAAGCAACTCTGCCCAGTGTGAAGACTAGTTGAATTTTTAAAAACCTCTGATCTAATTTAATGGTGCAGCTTTTATTTTTCACCAGCTGGTTTGTGTTCATAGCACCTTTTAAAGGCTGACTGTTCACCTACAATTGCGTACTATATCCCAGGTATGGGCAAAACTAAAGATCCTAATTTTTGCCAGTTTTGTTACCATGATAGCTAAACATTACACATTAGCGGGGCAGGATTTAGAGGTTTATCATCAGTCTGTGCAAGACTAAAAATCAAAGGAATTCAATTTTGCTTAAGTGAACATTGTAAAGTAATAAATTCTTGGTATTACAACATGCCTCATATGATCAATTTCAAACCATAGAGAATTACGTCTTCATGTGTGTGTACTGTTACAAGAGACAATAAACAAATTCAAACAGCTGAAACATCTTAAAAATGCACCAAGCTTATGAAGTCTCAAAACTTGAATTTTCTGTACATATGCCCCTCAAATGAAGCTATTTCCTGTATACCACTCCTCTTGCAAACTGATCTTCTATTTCCTTTCATTTGACCTAGAATGGCTTCTAGATTTAGAGAAGGACTGGGATGACTTGAGATGTCTTTCCCAAGACAGTGATCTTTTTCTTCTACTATCTCTAGAAAGAGACCTGCTCTGGATGCCAGAGAAGCTTCTCCTTGGAGATCTGCGGTGACGCAGAGAACTCCTTCCACAATAATCATCTCAAGGGCGACGATCCCAAGAGGGAAGAGGGTCTCGATTATGACTTCTTTTTTCACTATTCGACAGTTCCACTCTTACTTGGCAGCCCCTGAGTGTTCTTCCATCTAGTTCTCAGACAGCATCAGCTGTATTTTGGGGATCTTCAAATTCAACAAAAGCAAAGCCAGGAGGGTTTCTAGCAACCCACAGACTTCAGAGTGGTCCATAATAGCCAAAAGCCCATTCCAATTCAGTCTTTTTAAAAAATATAAATTAACTGCTTTATTGAATATCAATAAACTGTACATACAACTGTAAAAATGTTTCCTTAGTACAAAATGTTGCTTGCAATATAAATACCAGTGTACCTTAAAAAATGTAAACATCTTCCTCCCAGGCCCACCTTTCTGGCTGCCAAAATAGTTCTAGGGGACACATTAGTCAGGCCGGACCATGCCCACTTGGGCCCCTGACAAGTGACAGCAGTTATCCACAATCCCTTTTAAGAAGTTGTTAAATTGCCCTTGAAACAGATGCCCGTATGACAAACGGGAGGCTGAAATAGCTGCCCAGGCCTGGGGCTATTTCGGGGTCTAGACACATTTTGGTGTCTGGCGCCCAACCCAAGAGGCCCCCTGGACATACCTGTGGTGGGGGAGATTATTGCATGGTTAGTCACAGCTCGTGGAGGGGTGGCCTGAGAGTTCCTTGGTAGAGAAGGAGGGAGTGGGCTGGGGGCTTCCTAGTCTGTCAGCTTTTTTCCTATAGCTCAAAGCAGCTGTATCCAAAAGCTCTGGATACACTAACCTGACACAGGAGGGCTGACAAGTCAAGCAGGGCCTGCCAGAGGCCTCAGCTGCAAGCTGCCCTCCCAGCAGCTGAGAATGTCCACAGAAAAGCCTTTCTCTGAGCTCACCAGAGCAGAGATGAAAGACTGCAACATGGTGCTCCAGAGTCTTGTGGCGCCAATGCCGCCGGAGTGGGGAGCTCAGAAAGAGATTTCAAGGCAGTGAGAAGATGCAGGAGTCCTTCTTTCTGGAGCTGAAGGAGGATGCTGGGGGAGAGGGCATCTGGAGAGGTGGAAGGAGCTTCTAGGTCAGCGCCCTGGGCCAACTCCCGCAGCCTGATTCCTGGTGCTTGTGGAGCAGGGATATGCGGGAGAAGGTCAATGAGCAGGACTTGCATTGGTACTTCTTGATGTTTGAGTGGGTCTGGAGGTATGTCCGCAGGGTGGAGCGGTCAGCAAAGGCGTGGCTGCAGTCGGAGCAGGAGAATGGCTTCTCACCTGTGTGGGTGCAGAAGTGACCCTGTAACAACCAAGGCCTGGAGAGGGTGTTCCCGCAGGTATGGCAGACGGCAGGGCAGCATGTGGCTAAGGATGTGCATCTTGAGGGCACCCAGGCTAACGTATTCTTTGTCACAGTATTTGCAGTTGAAGCCTTGCCAGACTGGGGGTCCTTGGCCACAGTGAGCACAGCCAGCTGCTTGGGCAGTTGGCCCAAACTTGGGAAGGCAGCATAGTTCACAGCCTTCAGGGTAGAGGCTGAGGTGGAAGAGAAGGACGAGGGAGCCGGCCAGGGTGGGCTGGGAGGCAGGGAGGCTTTCCTGCTGTCTTTATCCAACAGGGAGGTCAGCTCCATGGCCTTTGGGCCCTCCTGGGGCAGCAGAGATGCCGGCTGAGCATAGGGTGCCAGGAGAGAGTCCCAGATGAGCGTGGGCAGCGAGGGCCTCGGGTTGAGGATCTCGGGTGGCTGGATGGCTGCCAGCAGGTGGGCCTGGTCACAGGGCTGCTGGAAGGTCAACTCTGGAGAACAGTCCTGCAGTTTGCTGTAGTTGGGCCTCCGGTGGGAGCACTCTTCCTGACAAGGAAAGAGCGTGGCATGGTGGCCAAGGCAGCCAGGGTCACTGTATCGTGCCGGGGTGGCGGTGCCGCTCCACTGTGACCCAATTCGGTTTTGTTGCCATTTTTCCCAAGATTACCTGCGTAAACCTTACAGTCCAATGGATAGGAATCAGTATGCATTTCAAAGTCTTGGGGTGAAATGTGGCGGCTCAAACCCACCCGCTTGAATGGCTCTTCCCTGTCCCCTTTGGTCCACGTCTAGCAGATTATCTCCTTTACCCGGTGCCCACAAAATAGCCACTCTTTGTTCTTATAAGCAGACCCTTGCCAGTTAAGCGGCCCTGGTTCCCAACCCAAAAGGTAATGGGGAAGTGTTTCAGTAGATGATAAGGAACTAACTCTGGCCCCTTATTTCTTGGCCCATAAATAAGATCACAACTTCCCATTGCATATCCAGGTTTCCATTCCTCACTCTGCTATCATTTAAAGGTACACACACATCAGCCAAACCTAAACCCCTCCAGCTGTCTGAAATTCATCTCAAAGCTGATTTTCCTACATTCTTTTTTGCTTTCTAGTGTTTACTTTAGAGGAACAACCACAGCTCTCCATAACTCAGACAAGCCAAGGGTTGAAGAGTAAGGACAAGAAAAATGAGCCACACTAAGAGAAGAGATGGAGCTGCCAGGTCACGCACTAAGTTGATAAATGGCTTCTCCAGGAAAGCTTTAGGCTCTGACTCCCATTCCTGACAGCCCTCCATAGCTCAGATACCAGACCTCAAGTAACAGTGCAACAATCGCAGAAGGAGAAACTTTGTAGAGACCTGAACAGCCAAATGAGCGGTGAGGAGGGTAAGGGAGGCAACTCCAACTTGTTCCTTCATAACAAGTACCTTGGGGTTGGAAGTCATCGATTGCCTCTTCTTTAAGTGGGAGCTAGTAGAATTATTATTTTTGCTTTAGAATATCCAATTACAGGAAAAATCAACCCCATACGGTCAGGAGAAGAAGGAAGATGCTATATGTTAAGTCTTTTTTCTCCAACTCTCTTTTCTTAGAGTTATATAAGAGGCAGGAGGAGAGGCCCAGGTTTGTGCAAGGAGACCCTTCTCTGGGTCCCTACTAGACCTAAATATATTCTTTCTTATTGTTTCATCAATAAACATTTATTGAGCAACTACAATATGCAAGAATGGGTCTTTCTTCCTTGAATGCCTGGAATGACCTTCCTTCTTCCCCCTTCCCTTTTGTCTTGGCCCTAATCAACAACTGTTCATCTTGTCAGAACTCAGGTCCTTGGAGACTGAGTCTTTCTTCCCTTAATTAGCAATAAGGCTTAAAATGCAAATTGCCTGCAAAAACTCAGGCGTGTGGAGGCATTAATAAGTGTTTTCTGATCTTTTCTTGAAAGCCACTTTTGATGTGGGAGGGTAGTAGGGAAGAGAATGAAGAAGGACAGAGGCTATTGAAGTGAGTGGAAAGAGGGCTCTGTAAGGTGGTCTCATGCAGAGTAGGGGGAAGTTTCAGGAAGGGGAAGCTAGAGATCTTGGAGATCAATTTGGCCAACTTCTCAAGTGCTGAAGATGCTCTAATGTTACACCAGACTTTTTATTGCTGCATTCAGGACCTAAGAGTTTGTTCCAGGCTAAAGAAAGTAACCAGGGTAGCTTAGGACCAGATACAATTTAGGTATTTAGGCTAAAACAAGGATGTGAGAGCCCTTTGGCAAACAGGAAGACTGGATTGCTCACCCTCCCAGACACAACTTCCCAGAGCACAGTGGCCAAGGACTTAGGTTTTGGAGTCAGAAAGCTTGGCATTTGTCATCTTGGCATTGTCACTTATTAGTTGAGTGAACTTTGGCAATTTATTTAATCCTCTGAGTCTCAATTCCTTATCAGTAAAATAGAAGTAATAATAGTACTTACCTCATAAGATGGCATTTACAAGCCCATTGAGGATAGCAAAACACTATTTGGCACATAGTAAACAATAAACGCTTCCTATTGTAAGCTTGGTTTGTTCTTGAGGGAAGAAAACAGGAAACTAAATGGTAGGGTTGAAGATCTGGATAACACAAGATTGACTAGGGTGACTGTGCCTAGAGAAGGACTTAGAGGTTAACAGGAGAGGTTGGAGGTGGAGGTGGGGAAGTGGAGTCCTTACCCTAGTTCCCAAGATTTTTGGAATGATGGAATAACCCAAAGTCTCAGTGATACTTGGAGAACAGTAGTTTATTTAAACCATATGTAGCTAAATATATGGTCAAAGGGAGTACCTAGATTCAGGGTTGGGAACTAGCTGACTCTGCAGGCTATCTGCCCCTGCTCAGGAGTCAGGCTACTCTATACCCCTGATACTCACAAAGTGTGGTCCATGGACCCGGTGCATAGCATCACTTGGGATCTTGTTAGAAATGCATAGTCATGGTTCCACTTCAGTCCTGCTGAATCAGAATCTGCATTTTAACAAGATCCCCAGGTGATTCATGTGCACATTAAAGCTTGAGGAACACTGTTCTCCACCATCACCCATCTAGGTCCCAGGCTGTCCATGGTGGATGTGTGAGCTGCTGGGATTTTTACTCTTTACACTAGGACAGAATGTCATAAGGTGATGCCAAGAACTTGATTACTTTCTAATTTTAAACTAATTTTATAGTTTAGTGGGTTCATCTTTGAATAAAGTCTTTGTGTATAGACCAATAACAGGAGGGAACCACATCAACAATATGCTTTTGCCATATTGAACATTCCTGGCCTCGGCATGCATACACACACACACACACACACACACACACACACACACAGTATTCACCAGCAATTCTCAGTATCAGTTTTGATCACCTGACATAATTCCTCTATTAGTGGATTCACCAGACTCCCTAATGCATAACTTCTATTAATAGTCTTATTAAAATTTCCTCTATTGCCACCTGCCAGGGGATGTAGGAAACCAATTCAAGCATCCTCTAGCAGTCCTGAAGGGAGACTCTGAGGTCTCTGCACAGTGAATACCAGAAGGACCAAGAGCCAGGTTAACAATGCTCTTGTGATACATCCATCATGGTTCCTTGGACACATCGCTATGCTGAGTCTCAGTTTCTCACCTAAAAAGTGAGCTACATGATTGACAAAGAAGGTTTTAGCTTATTGAGCTGACTCTTAGTTCTTTTCTCTTCTGTTTTACCCTTCCTTTTTCGGGATAACAGTGCATGCTTCAACTAAGACATTGGGTTCTATTAACCAGAAGTTTTTACAAATCTGGGCAGGTGTAGGATTTGACCCAGGCTAGGACAGTGAGGCTTAGTGGCTTGAAAGGTGGCTGTGAATGCATGGAGTGGAAGGAGAATGGAGAAAGCTAAAGAATTTAGTCCTGCCATAAGTTCAATGCCAGCTCTGATAGTACCTGAGAGCCCTAAGTTACCACATGCTCAAAGGTTATACAGTTCAATCCACTGGGGAGAGGCATCAGAACCATGCTCACACTGAATTATATGCCAAATGGGGCCTTAGTAGGATCTTTTTAATCTCTTCATTTCCTTATCTTAAAAGTTTCCATCAAGTGCCAATCTACCTTTTAACTGTAACTGAGGGTCAGACACTTCATTCCCACTGTCTTTATCTTCATCCCTCTATCTTCTTTCAAGCCCTTCTGCAAACCAAACCAAACCAAACCAAACAAAACAAAACCAAACAAAACCAAACAAAACAAAACCAAAAACCAACCCAACCCAACCCAACCCAAACCCAAACTCAAACTATAACAACAGCAAAAACCCACCTTTGGCCAAAACCAAAGTCCTCACACATATTACTTAATGTGAATAGACACATGGACCAGGATGGACAAGTTCTGTTTGGAGTCAGTGAGGATATACTACTGTGCATTTATAGAATATTAGAGCTGTGAGAGACCTCAGGGGTTATCTCAATTCAATGAGTCCCAAATATCAGTATATGAATCAGTATCAGAATTTTAGCTTCTAAAAAATAGTTTTCTGGACCCTGCCATCTTTACTTTTTAATCCCTTGCTAGATTTCTGAATCACTTCCACTCCATCTTTGTTTTAGTCTTATGTTTACTGATAACTTGGATTAAGAGCAGAAAAAATTATCAACTCTGTAAATGGCAAGAAGTTGGGAAAATTAGCAGATATGGATGACAGAATCAAGATGAAAATGCTCACAATATGCTGAAAGTAAAGACTGAAATCAATAGGATTAAGTTTATAATAGAAACAAAATTTAAAAAAAGAAATAAAATTGTGCATTAAGATTAAAACACAATGTTAAAATACCACAGGTTTCCATTTATATGAATTTCAGAGACAGACAAATACTAATCTTTGGGGAAGAAATCAGAATAGTGGTTGCCTCTGGGGATTGGGGAAAGGGAGAATGACAGGAAAGGGACATGAAAGATCTCTCTAAGATGTTGAAAATATTCTATGCTGTGATGGGGGTATTGGTTGTAGGGATGTGTTCATTTGTTAGGACTTATCAACTGACACTCGAGATCTGTGCATTTTATAGTATAAAATTATACCTCAATAAAACAATATAAAAATATTAAAAATCTAAAGATACAAGTACAAGATGGGGCCACAAGCACACTACAAGCCTATTGTGTAATGGGCTGGCAAAAGAACTGGGTACTTGTGCAGTCCAGATGTGGAAAGACAATGTGTTGGCCAGTACGGTTCTTTTTTTTTCTATCTGGTTGCATCATTGTCTTTTTGGTGTACCGCTCCTCGGTGGTCTGGGATGCCTTTTTTCTTTTTTTACCAGGAAGTCCCGGGATCGAACCAGGGTCCTCCATATGGTAACCAGGAGCTCAATTGCTTGAGCCACAGCCACTTCCCCAGTGTGGTTCTTTATGCTGCATTTTAAGATGGACACTAATGGATTACAAAACATGGAGCAGAGGGGAAAGACTTGTTATGGGAAGAATAGTTGAAGGAACTAGAAACATATAGGCTGGAAAAATAGAAAACGATAAAGAAGCCCAGATGGCTGTCTTCAAATATTTGGAAGAATGTCCTGTTAAAGAGAAGACTATCATGCTCTGGACAGGGTCAAGGTAGGTTGTGGATGGAGCCTACTGAAAGACAGATTCCAGCCCAATATCAGAAGGTGCATTCTAACGAATAGAGCTACCTAAAAATGGAGTGGGTTACCTTTGAAACAGGACTCCCTGTAAGTATTTAGGTGGGGGCTAGAGAATCACATGTTGGGGGTATTGTAAGCTTCCAATGTGGAGCTATGTTTCACTGAGAATCTGCTATGTGCCAGGCACTCTGCTAAAATCTGGAGATGAAATTAATAATAAATAGGCAGCAACAATAATAATTACTATCATACAATAATTAGCTAACACCAAAGGATACTTACTTTGTGCCAGACACCATCCTAAGCAGTGTACATACATTTGCACCTTGATTCCTCACAATGGCTCTGTGAGGATGGTGCTATTATTACCCTCATTTTCAGAAATGAGGCACATAACGAATAAGCGTTCAAGTCTGAGGCTGAACGCGGGCTTGGCCCACATTACAAAGGTTTGAGAGCCCACATGGAAGCAGAAGTGGAGGTCCATGGAACAGACCGCTGGACCCTCTTTTCCTCTGCTGCTCTTTCTCTCACAGCACTGAAGTCCTGGCTTCCCTGCCCTGGCAGCAACTACACATGGGTCTGGGGGTAGGGGAATTGGAAACTCTGTGAAAGAGCAGGACTAAGATTACCTGGAAGGTCTCACCAACCTGGTGACTGTTTTGTCCCTGTGGGACCTTCCTTGCAAACGCTAGAACTTTGCTGTCCCATAGGGTAGCCACCAGACACATGTAACTATTGAGCAATTGAAATGTGGCTCGTTCAAACCAAGATGTGCTGTAAGTATAAATTATCCGCTGGATTACGAAAAAAAGAAAGTAAAATATATCATCAATAATTTTCACATAGATTACATGCTGAAATGGTAATATTTTAGATATAGTCAGTTAAATACAATATATCATTTTAACAATTCTATTGAGATATAATTCACATACCATATAATTGACTCAAAGCGTACATTTCAATGGCTTTTATTATAGTCACAGAGTTGCGCATCCACCACTCCAATCGATTTTAGATCACTTTCATTACCCCAAAATGAAACCCGACCCTATATACATCACCCCTCAATCCACCCTCACTCCCAGCCTTAGGCAACAACTAATCTACTTTCTGTCTCTTTAGATTTGCCTATTCTGGACATTTCACATAAACAGAGTCAAACAACATGTAGTCCTATGTGACTGGCTTCTTTTACTTAGCATGGTATTTTCAAGGCTCATCCATGCTGTTGCATGTATCAGAACTTATTTTTATGACCAAATAATATTACATTACATGGCTATACCATGTTTTATTTACTCTTCATAGTCGATGGACATGTGGGTTGTTTCCACTTTTTGGCTATTATGAATAATGTTGCTATGAACATTAGTGTACAAGTTTTTGTGTGGACATGTTTTCATTTCCTTTGGGAGTGGATTGCCTGGGTATATGATAACTATGTTTAACTGTTTGAGGAACTGTCTCTATTTTCCACAGTGACTGCACTGTCTTCTATTCTTACCAGCAGTTTATGAGAGTTCCAATTTCTCACGACCTCACCAACATTCGTTATCTGCTTTTTTTGAGTATAGCATCTCAGTGGGTGTGAAGCGGTATCTCACTGTGGTTTTGATTTGCTTTTCCCTGACAGCTAATGATATTGAGCATCTTTTTTATGTGCTTATTGACCATTTGTATATCTTCTTTTGATAAAAGTTTATGCACATCCTTTGCTCATTTAAAAAACGAGTTGTCATTTGTCTTTTTATTAAGTTGTAATAATTCTTTATGTATTCCAGACACAAGTCCCTTATCAAGTATACAATTTCCAAAATTTTTCTCCATTCTATGGGTTTTCATTCACTTTTTTGTTGGTGTTCTCTGAAGCAAAAACATATTTTAATTTTAATAAAGGAAAATTCCATTTTACCTATTTTTCTTTGGTTGCTCGTGCTTTTGGTGTCACATAAGAAACCATTGCCTAATCCAAGGTCATGAGTTTTACTGCTGTGTTTTCTTCTAAGAGTTTTATAGTTTTTGGCTCTTACATTTATGTCTTTGATAGATTTTGAGTCATTTTTATGTATGGTATGGGTAAGGGTCCAACTCCTTTTTTTGCATGTGTCTATCTAGTTGTAGCAGCAGCATTTGTTGAACAGACTATTCTACCACCAAACTGTCAGTACCCTTGTAAAAAATCAATTGATTTTAAATCAATGAATTGATTTTACTGGAAATGTGAGAGTTTACTTCTGGACTCTCAATTCTATCCCATTGGCCTATAAATCTATGCCAGAACCACACTCTCTTGGTTACTATAGCTTAGTAATAAGTTTTGAAATCAGTAAGTGTGAGTTCTCCAATTTTGTTCTTTTTCAAGATGGTTTTGGCTATTCAGGGTCTGTGGTGGTTTGAAACTGTATGTACCCCAGAAAAGCATGTTCTTAAAGTTAATTCATTCCTGTGGGTGTGGAACCATTGGAAGTAGGATCTTGTGATGAGGCTACTTCAGTTCAGGTGTGACCTACCTCATTCAGGATGGGTCTTAATCCTCTTACTGGAGTCCTTTATAAACAGGATGAATACAGAAAGAGAAAGCCATGGAAGCAAGAAGATGAAAGCAATGAAACTCGGAAGAGAAGGGAGAGATCAGCAGACACTGCCATGTGCCTTGCTATATGGCAGAGGAGCCAAGGATTGCTGGCAGCTGGTCTTTGGGAAGAAAGCATTGCCTTGATGATGCATTGATCTGAATATTTTCCAAGACTGTAAGTGAATAAATTCTTACTGTTCAAGCCAAGCCATTTCATAGTATTGCTTTAAGCAGCCTAGCAAATTAAAACAGGGGCTCATCTAATTCCTATGAATTTTAGGACCAACATGTCAATTTTTGCAAAGAAGTCAGCTGGGACTTTGGTAGGGATTGCATTGAATCTGTAGATCAATTTGGGGAGTATTGCCATCTTAACAATATTAAGTCCTCTAATCCATGAACATGGGATGTTTTTCCATTTATTTAGGTCTCCTTTAACAATATTTTGTAATGTTTAAAGCATACTACTTTATACGTCTGTTGCCAAATTTATTCTTAAGTTTCTTATTATTTTTTATTGTAAATGGATTTTTCTTCTTAATTTAATTTTTGGTTAAAATATATTATTAAAGTTAATTCTATTGGGTTTTTTTACTTTAAAAAATTTAACTACTAGAAAATTTTAAATTATACAAGTGGCTCACGTTATATGTTATTGGACAGTGCTGCTCTGGAATAAAGAGACTGAGATTTGAGAAATAATGGGAGATAAACCAAAGGGATCTATTCTGGCTGAGTTCAGGATGCTCATGATATTGTGCCTCTGGAGCTACAATTATGAAACCTAGTCTAGAATTTTCCTCTGTTATGGAAATCACAGGTCTAGAAGAGCTTCTGGTTGCACTCAAAGAAGACAAGTCTAATCACTTGTCCTTGCTCTACTTGGAGGAGATTTAATCCGATATAACTTGCAGGGTTTCTGTGACTTCTCAGTCCCAGGCTGCAGGGCAGTAAAAGTGACATTGCCTGAGTCCAGGCATGAAAAATCAAGAAACAGGAAAGAAAAGACAGCTCATGGTGACTGTCTCAAATCTTATCCCATATTATATCCAGAAAAAGAAGTAATAAAGCATTGACACTCATCCTGACTTGAAATGTACTCCTCTCTCACCACTGTGGTGCCATTCCTCAGCCATTTGGAGCAACTGGCATTTCTCAAAGGTGTCATGCCCCGTCTTCTGCCAGCCCTTTGTTATTTGCCATCTGCACTGGTCTTCTCTTGGTTAACTACTGCTGCTTTTTCAGTCTCCACCCAGTAGACACCCCAACAGGAAAATCTTTCCTGATCCTCTGGGTTTGGTGTAGATGCCCCTTCTACGTGTGTCTGTGATGTTTTTGAAGCATTTATTACACAAGATTGAAGTTGCCTATTTTTCTTCTTCCCTAGTATACTGTAGAAGAGGCAATATCTTATTAACCATTGTATTACCTACTGAAGTTATAGGAATGATGAATTTTGAGTGAGAGAATGAAATGAATGAGGACTGTGTTCCTTCTCTCTTGAGAAGAGAATACATTTTACAGCATTAAAATCCTTTTTTAAAAAAACAAACAAACAGATAAGTGCTTTGTAAGTAAATTTTGGTTTGGTGGAAAGAATATTAAGTTTGTTGTCAGAAAACTGACCTAAGTTCCAGTTCTGACTTTGCTACCTATTAGCTATGTGACCTTAAAGAAGTCACTTGACGTCTCGGGGGTTGATTTTTCATCTGTAAGATGAGAATATAAGATCTCCAAGGTTCCTTTCAGCCCTAATATTCTGTGAGACTTTGAAAACAAGGCAAGTATAGGTTTCAAATATAGGCTCACTTCCAGCTAAGCAATTCAGCAGAACAGCTGAGCTCCCCAACCTTTTGCCTCCTTCCTGCCCTCCATCTCTAAGCAAATATTAATAGCCAAGTGCCTTGATGAGCGTGGTTTTTAATAGAATCCAATTTCAGTCCATTTAGAGTGGGACTGTTCTTGCTGACTTGGTAATTTGAACTCTGTCATGCCTGATGGACCAAATGCATTTTCCCTGCCTCTGCTGCCCACCCTGGGCTGCTGGTGAGAGTGTGCAGGCATTAGGAGCAGGGAGAAGTGGCATCTTAATCAAAGCAGTCACAGATCAGTTCTTTTGACCTTACAGCCAGTCTTGTCTTTCCTGCCCCCAGGTTTGTAAAGGGGATACCAGGGGCATTGGAAGGTGAGAGGGGCAATTATCACTCTGTCCCCTGACAACCACCCATCTGCACCCTGATGGTGGAAGCACCTTTTCCTTGTAGCTCAGAGGCTGCCATCTTCTAGGTAGACTAGCAGGAAGACATTTGGTCCTGAAAAACATCAGAATCATTCCAGATGATCGCTGAGGAGTATCTGATATGCTTGGAAAGGGCATGGAGTGGGAGTATTGGGCTTCCTGTGCCCCCTAAATCCACAGCTCTTGTCCCATAAGTTCAGAGAGTAACCCAACGAGCCTGTTGGAAGGTCCCTTCCTTCTGGAGTGCAGAGCATGGGAATGTGGAAGGCAAACATGCAAGTATGAGCCGCCACGCTATATCTGAGGAAACTGAGCCTGAGGAGGGTGGGGGTAAAGGAATAAATGTTTATTGCATGCTTACCCTGTGCCTGGCATGGAGCTAGGAGACAGTTAATTCTTAATCCTCCCAACACCATTTTAAGGGGCATAACATTATATCCCTTTATAAGTGAGGAAAACGAAGATCAGAAAAGTTAAGGTCACACAGTGAGTAGATGTCAAAGCTTGGACTCAAACAAAGCTCCTTCTATCCATTCCAAAAAGTCATATGGTTTGAAATGGTGGAACTGAGTGCACTGAAGTTCAACTGCTGGTCTACCTCAGCAGTGGTTCCTTAATCTGGCTGGTCACCAAAATCATTCTAGAACATTAAAAAAAATTACAATATCTTGAGCACTATCCCTGTGAGTCTGATTCATTGGGTCTGGGGCAGAACCCAAGATGATGTGTTTTTTAAAAAAGCTCTCCAGGTGATTCTGATGGTCAGCCCGTTTCAGAAAGCACAGCATTGGAACACGTGGCTTCTCTCCTGACCTAACTGTGCTGGGATTTCTTCAATTCTCAGGAGCACAGATCCAACCCAGCTCTGCATTTACCTCAAGTAACATTTGCTACTGAATTCATCATTCATTCATCCCATGCTCTATGCTCAACATTTATTGAACACCTATTATGTGCCAGGCAATGTGCTAGACATTCTGGCTGCAAAGACAAATACGCCACAGCACCGCCCCTTGACTAATACACAAGTAGTGTGGGAGACGAAAGTGAAAATAGGAGATTCCAATACATTGAGGCAAACTCTCGGCCGAGGGGGGCTCATGCTGCTTTAGGAGGACAGACTAACGGGTCAAGACAGGCTTTCAAGCAGCAATGCCTGAGCCAAGTCCTACAGGCATTAGCAAAGTCAAGAAAGGGTTGAAGAGGTGAGGAGCGATGGCAGAGGGAACAACATGGAAAGGCACAGAGACTGATGGTTCAGGGAATCATGAAGAGCTATGTAGCAGTGGAATGCAGAGTACTTTGAAAAGAGGAGCAGGCAGTATGCCTGGAAAAGTAGGTGGGAGGAATCTCATCAAAGAGTTTGGGCTGTAGCTTAAAAGTGGTGAGAAGCCATAAAGATTTTTAAGTAGTGGAGTGAAATGAGCAGATTGTGTTTTAGAAGGGTCTCCCTGGTGGAAATGAGAAGTTGAACTAGAGGCAAGAGAAGCTGGCAATAGAGGGACAAATAAATTGCAGAATTAAGAATTTAAGTATGGGGAAGCGGGTGTGGCTCAGTGGATAGAGCCCCCGTTTACCATATGGGAGGCCCGGGTTCGCGTCCTGGGGCCTCCTTGTGCGGTGGGCTGATGCAGCAACCTCACGGCAGGAAGCGGGTGTGGCGCAATGGATAGCGCACCCGTTTACCATATGAGAGGCCCCGGGTTCGCTTCCCGGCCCGCCCCTCCTTGTGGGGGAAGGCCGGCTCGCGCGGCGCCGTTGGCTGATGCGGCAAGACCTCACAGCAAGGGGGAGATAAGCAGACACGGAGAGGACACGCAGAGGACACGCAGCGAATGGACACAGCAACACAAGCAGCAAGGGGGGGATAAATAAATAAAATAAATAAATCTTTAAAAAAAA
>JAQZBX010074296.1:0-14777 GCA_029593785.1 Cabassous unicinctus
GCTCTATCGATTGAGCCACACCCGCTTCCCTATGCTGCTGCCGTTTTTTAAATTGGCTCAGTGGGTTGTCTCTGAGAAAGAAAAGTCTCCTCGTTTGACTTGTCCTACACCAAGCCACCTGGGTGCTTTGTGAAGAGCCAGGAGAGCGCAGGAGTGGCAGCAGCTGAGTGCCACCATGGGAGAGTCTCGGCAGGTGCACTGCAAAGCAGGAGCTCCTGTGAACACGTGACTCGAAACATCCCAGAGACCTGCAATTCTAAGTGTTTTTCTCTTCAAGCAGGGCTCCTTGGTTCATCTGACACCTAAATACCTCATAGTTCAAACTGCAACGCACCAAGATAGCTGCTATCCATGGGAAAGGCACCTTAGCAGGACAGATGGACAACTGGGACACAGACTGCGTGCTTCCTAGAGTGCTGAATCTAAGGCGGCTATGTGAGTGAATGTCCCTGTTCTTAGGAAATTTACACACAAGTACTAAGTGTTCCAGGAGAACGATGAGCACAACCTACTCTCAGACGTTTCTAAATCTGACGGATGATGCAATGACAGCTGGAATGACAGGACAACAGGGAGGCAGACAGCTATAGACAGAACGACAGAATGACACGGCAAATGGGGCAAAATGTTAAACGCTGGGCGCCTGGGTGTCTGAGGTGGCGGATGTCGCAGTTCTTTGCATGGCTTTTGCATTACGTTTGAAGATTTCCTCCAAGTCTGAAATTGTTTCAAAATAAAATGTTAAAGAAAGGATACTGCACACAGCTGGCATTGACAGGACTTTTTGCTGTCACCGTGTCCTACGCCCTGGTGAGCTTGCAGACTCTTACAAGCTTCTGGGTCCAGCTGCACTTACCGAGGCCCAGGCTGCTGGGCGGTGAGGGCCTTAAAGGACCATTTAAGAATGTGTTAAAAATGATCAGAATGGTCTTTGGATAACGGTACTTAAGACTGGTGCTTGGAAGGAAGAGATAATGGGGAGGGAAGATAAATCATTTCAGCATAATTTGCTGTGTAACAGTAGTCCTGTGTGTTGACTTATAAGGTGACGTCCTGGGCCCCTACCTGTGGCTGTGATGCCATGGAAACGGGAAGTGGGCGAGTCCAGCTACAGTGAGGGCACACCTGGGTGGGATGCCTTAGACCACGCTGGGTGCTTGAAAGTGGAAGGCAGAGCCTCAGGCAGGAAGGGGGGCCTGGGAGACAGACACCAAGACTGAGAGCCAGAAACCGGGGGAGGGGCGTGGGGCAGACCTTCCCCTCCGCCCAGTGTGTGGTCCTCTGCGCTGCGGCCCCAGGACACCGAGACAGGCCCCTTGTGGGCTCAGTCGTGGAAGAAGAAGAGCTCAGTGCTGCTCCTTGCTATTTAGGGCCACTCAAGGCTCCAGAGAGTTTAACACAGACACAGCGCCCTGTGCTGGAGCACACAGCTCCAAATGCCAGACCGAGCTTTGATTTAGGATAAAAATTCTTAAAAGAATATAGAGACTCCAGAAACCATTGGTCCGATACTCAAGTATTGCATCTAGAACTTTTAAGTGCTAAAATTGTCTACCATCTTGAAATATACATGGCATTGTGGATAACAAGGATAGCAAATGAAAATAAATTTTTATGAAAGTGCTTTAAAAAAAGCCAAGAGACAAAAACTCTTTCACAACAGTTCAAAACTCCTGAGGCCAAATGTGTTCCTTCCTTTGGCTTTTGGCAGGCAAGTGCTTTGTCCCAGCGCATTATGCACGCGCTCAGGAATGCCAGGGAGCCAGGGAGCTGCGGATTCTACTCCCACCACCGCGCGGAGCCACAGGCCCCACCCGCGCCAGTAGGGTGGCCCCCACATTTCCTCTGGAACCCACCACCGAACTCAAAGCAAACATCATGGCTCAGAAATGAGTTTTCTGTCCAGGATCGAAAAAATGCCACTTTGTCCTTTCAGGAAAGAGTTCCCGTCTCCTTCATCTCACCACCACCAATGAGGCAAAACTAACAGAACACCTAAAAGACAAGGGCTTTCTGGCATTTCAAAAACATACGCGTGACACGCACGCCAGGTACGCCCCACGGCCTGGGCAGGTGCGGCTGCTTGTGGCACAAATGACGCACCAGCCTTTCGTGCAAAGCTGAGGCCAGCCCACCACATGGACCCACCAGTGCCCCGTGGCTTGGGGAAGTTTCCAAAGGCAAAGTGAATGAAGGATGCGAGCTCTCTTTGCTTCCTTCTTCTCTGAAGGTTTCTGCCTCAGGAAGCCTTGTCCAGGAAGGGCTCACCTTCTCCCTGTTAATAACGGATGCAGCCCCAGCAGCTCCTGACAGCACAGCTGCAGGGCTCCCATCCACAGCCCATCCAAGCCAGGCTCACCGGTGAACGACGGCTTAGTCCAGGGACTCTATTCCCAGGTGAGTATCTCTGTCGGAGGGATTTGTGAATAAAAGGCGAAGATTACTTTTCATAATGTGTCTTGTCTCATATGTCTGTAGTATGAGGACTCTTTTCTTTAAAACTCTATTCCTGGGGACAAGAATTGCTCCGAGTAGCAATCTACACGAGACATCTTTAGTGTTTCGTCACAAGCCACATTGAGGGTGGCCACCACAGATGTGCTTCTGTAATTTTTCCCTCCACCTTAACCTTAGGCATTTGTAGGCAAAATGGATGTGAGAGGTGAGGTTTAGCTAGTGGATCTACTGCTGTCAAGATCTGTGAACTGGCCAGAAACATGGTCAGCTTCAGACCACAGCAGGCGAATCCGTAGCCGAGGTGGCGCATGCCTTGGATTGCAAAGCAGCCCCGCGCCCACCGCGCCACAGGTGCGCTGAAATCCCACCCCTGGAACGGCGGTGCGCCTATCTCAAGGCACCCTTCCGTGCGGCCTGTGGCTGAGGCACCGGCAGAGAGCTGGGACTTCGATGAGCTTCGGAAGAGGCAGAACGAGGGTCAGGGCCTGCGTGGTGAAATGCGTTCTGAGCGGGCGCTTAGATCTTGCAGGGGGTGGTCGGGGGCCACAGCCCTGCCTCCCCAGAACGCTGGAAGCGCGACCAGGTCTTCTTGTTCTGGGCACACAGCGAAGCTACGTTTCCCAGCCTCCCTTCAGTTGATGTAGCTGTGAGCTGAACTACGCCAAAGGAAGACAACGTGCGCCTCTTTCCCGTTACAGTTTTGAGTTGACGTGGCCTCTCCACGCTGTCTCCCTTCCTGCCAGCTGGATGAAGAGAAGAGCCTGAGCGGAGGGTCTGGCTGAGAAGCGGAGGCAGCTGGGCTGTAACGTGAGCTCGGACAAGCACCCCCCGTCTTGGAGCCATGCTATGTCCCAGGATCCGCTTGTTACCGTCACCGAGCCCGCTGTGGCATCCACCCAATGGCTGCCCAAAAGATGCTGGTGACTGCGCAAGACCAGGCTGGGCGAGGGCAGTTTCTAATATGTTTGCAAGTTATCAGCACACTGCGTTTAAGAATGTCTGAGAAAAACTATTTTGGGAATTACCAGATAGGATCTTCACCAAACAATTGTATATGTCGCACGCGCCTTTTGACTGCCCACCACTTCTAGGTCTTTTTAAGTTACTTACTCTTCTCACCTGGGAATCACAACCGTGATCAATAATCAGGCTCTCCAGCGCCACACACAGCAGTTGACGCCACCGACACGAGGCGCCCCAGAGGCAGGTGCCACCAGCGTCCCCTCACGCAGGTGGCGTGAGCACGGAGGGGGAGTCTCAGTGCACACGCTGCAGCTTCTGGGCGGCGCCGGGGGCCAATGCAGGGCACGCCCTTGGCCTCCTCACGACAGCCTCTCTCCTGTGGACTCCAAGGGCACTCAGAGGTGAATGAAAACCTGACCCTGCCTCCCAGGAGCTCATAAAATAAGCATAAACCAAAGTGGCACGTGCCGCGGCATGAGAAATGCCAAGTGCTGTGGCGTTTCAAGGAAGGGCGAGAGGGTCTTCAGTCAAAGAAGTCGGGAAGACTTTATGAAGGAAAAGCAGCACGTTCATTCATTTTAATCCAGCTCAGCATGCTGTTACTGAGACTCTTTAAGGCCAGAATGCAGCAGACACTAGGAATAGAGACTTGCAGAAGACAAATCTCTAACTTCAAAGCGATCACAGTCATAACGCATTAACTGCAAAACGCTTCTTGTGAGCCCTCACTAACAGGCAATCCCAAAAACATCTTGCTACTAAAGTAGGGAAGTAAGATTTGAAAATTCATGCTTCAATTTAAACTTTGAGCCCAGAATTACTTTGGACTTTTAAAAGTAAGTATATTTTAAATGAGTTTTTCTGGTGCAATTACTTCTCTGAATAAGCGAGCCCATGTTTTCATTGGCACAAATGTATTGAAAATTATCATGCATATTAAAAAGCGCACATATAAAGGCACAGTTTGAGAAATTTCCGTAACCTGAGCACACCATGTAGCCTTTACTCAGATCGAAGACAGAATGCGACCAGCAGCCAGAGCCTTCCTCCTGGTCCTTTTGAATCACTACCCCCGTCCCATCATCCTGACGTCCAAGGCAATGGGTTGGTTTTGCCTGTCTTGCCCTCATATAAAGGTAGCCACACATTTGCACTCTGGTTACTGCTTCTTTCACTCTCTGCTGGAGAGAGGCCCCTACATTGCTGAGCGTAATTATTTTCTCGGCTGCATAGTGTTTCACCGTGTGACTAAACCACAATGTATCCAAGCTCCTGTTGATGGGCATTTGGAGAGTTTTCAATTTCCAGCGGCTGCAAATAATGCTTCTATCAACATTCTCACATATGCCTCTTTGTTCACGTAGCTACGCATTTCTGTTGGGAATATACCTGGGAGTGGAACTGCTAGATCCCCGGATATAAAGGCTTGTAAAAAGGTGTTTCCTGCTTGCAATCAAGCCCAGTTATATTAGTAACAGCACTGAGCGAATCAGAAAGCCTTAATAAAACAAGGCTGTGCTAAGAGCAGAAGTGGCCATGCTCACACTCTAGTCTCCCTGATTATTCTTTAATTTAGAGCTAGACTTCATCCATGGTGCAGCCATGGCCCATCAAGGGCTCTGGCTCTTTCCTTTTCCAAGGAAATATCACCCTGAACTTTAGGGCATGAGTTTCAGGGCATCTAAAAGTGTCCTTGTGGCTGATTTTGCAGGTAGAGCGGGGGCCCTGCCTCTGTCACGGCCACCTGTGAAGTGTGCTCAGGCCACTGTCCTCACTTGCCCCCTCATTTCCAGTTCAGTCCAGTGAGTCTCAAATACAAATACCTGCACAGTTCCCACTGCTGTGGGCTCATTTTTCTCCACCTGAGTTAAAAAGAGCTCTGAGATTTTGTTTAGGAGACGTTAGTAGAGGCATAATAATGCCGATTATGTGCCTTGCCTCTGCCCAGACACCTACATGGAATGACCACTTGGCAGGTCCCGGCTTCCCAGGCTGGCTGGAGAGTGGACAGGTTGGGGTAGATTACACCGCAGTGAACAGGAGGGACGTTAGCTTCCTTCATGCACAAATGAGTCAGCAGAGCCAGGCTGAGTCAGCGTCTTTGTGAAGCTTTAAGATCTTGAGTAGATTTAATGGCTCTTCCTCACACAGAATTCAAGGGATCACCGAGATGTTAAGGCCTGCGCTTCCTCTCAACCCTCGTGTACCACGTGACTGGTCAGGCCCCTGGGGCAGGCCAACTTTTGGCCTCGTTTAAGCCATGTTGAGCCTTTTTGTAATAGCAACCCAAGATGGAAACATCTGGAAAAATACCATGGCTGAGCTGGTGGGATCAAAGACCGAAGAGGAATGGTCTATTTGTTAACTTCCAGGAACTGACACACAGTACAGAGAGAAATAATTCAGCTGGGCACGAATCCCACTGGATTTATGAAAGGCTTGTGTATCACTACACTGCCTCGCCAGATGGAGGACGGAAAAGGAGCTCAGCAGAGTTTAAGAGAAATAAATCTGCGTGTGTGTGTGCATGTACACACACACACACCAAACCATTCAAATCTGTAATCGGCAGGTTAGTGGTGTATTCTCCTGATGGCGAAGACAACTTGTCATAAAAATTTCTGAAAAATACAGAAGCAAGCTGAAGAAACACACAGGTCCTTCATGGCTTGAAGTCAGGAATTGTGTTTGCAAAGGAGCATTTTTCAGGCTCCCCCACCCCCGCCAGGCTGTGAATTCCTGCGGCAGGAGCCATCTACCCTTCTCGACCCTTCTCGACCCTTCTCGACCCTTCTCGACCCTTCTCTACCCTTCTCGACCCTTCTCGACCCTTCTCTACCCTTCTCGGCAGCGGGAGCAGAGTCTGGCAGCTGGTTTGCAGTAGCCTGAGGACTACTGAGTGAAGAATGAATGAATGAGTGAACGAATGAATGAACCGGCCAATAAATAACGACAAACAGCAAAGCTCCATGGTCTAAGTGCTGAACTAGAACATCTAACAACTTCCCCATTTGCAATCAATTTACCTTCCTGACCTTGGGTAAATACATTAAGACATGGCGAGGGAGACGCACACACTGCTTACCTGCCTTGAGTGGATGTCTGATTCTAGGTATTTACAGAGTAGCACTGGAAAGGCTGTCAAGAGAGCGGACCTTTATTCCTCTGCCCACAGGAAGTGTTTAGTGAGAGGTAGACTGGATGTAAGCTCAAGAAATAGCCAAGAGATGAGATTATACCATAGTCCTCAGGAAGGTCGGAAGGCAGAGCACTGGGCAAATATAAATTGTCAGGGGATTGGAAAATAAAATCAATGTGAACTTAAGTTCACAGCATGGTTAAGATTAGTGAAACTATTCGGGGGGAATCTGCACAATTAGAATTAAGCTCTAAGCCTCACAAAGGACCGTGCCCTGGCTAGGAACCCCAGGGGGAGAGAGAGCTGTTCTCGTGTATGTCCTGAGGTTAGAAAAATGCCTAACTCGTTCATCTTTGCTGAACACATTAATAAACCTTAAAATGTTAACAGAAAGCTGTCTTTTTTGCTATTATCTCCATTATCTCCATCATTTTAGCTACATTAGTTGGCCGGTTTATTTACTCCACATTTCCTAAACTCAAAGTAGAAAAAAGGGTACTGTCCAACTTTGGCGCTCCACATTGAGACGCAGGATTTACTTTAAAGGGCAAACAGGCAGACCCTAAAAGGCTTTCTTCTCCCTTCACCCACCTCAGGCTTCTTTTCCATACAATCTCTTGATATGTGTGCAAAAAAGTAAAAATGTTGACGTTCAAGAGCACCAGAACTGGATTCACCTACTTAAATAAATCTTTTTAAAAAATAGTGCATTCATACATTATTTTTTTTTATTTATCCCCCCACCCTTGCTGCTTGTGCTTGCTGTGTCCATCTGCTGTGCGTTTTTCTGTGTCTGCTTGTCTCCCTTTGTTGCGTCATCTTGCTGCGCCAGCTCGCCGCGCTGGGCCATCAGCTCACTGCACCACGTGGGCCGGCTTGCAGTCACCAGGAGGTCCCAGGAATTGAACCCGGGGCTTCCCAGATCCTAAACCGGAGCCCAACCCGTTGAGCCACATCTGCTTTCCTGAACGCACTATTTAGTTGCAAGAGAGAGCAGAAATGCACAACAAAGTCGAAATTTTGAAGTTCAAGAGCACCAGAGCTGGATTCACCTACTTAATGTATGAATGCACTATTTAGTTGCAAGAGAGAGCCGACAGTGTCAGCTCACACTCTTTTCCAGTTTCTGTGAACAAAGATCAAATCTAGGGAAGTTGTAAAGTTATTATGCAGTTTTTTTAAACGTTTATAACTCTGTGTCAGAGGTGGTAGAGATATTTGTAAATGGAATTCACATCGAAATTCCTTCCTAGCGTTGTCAACGCCACCTCTCTGCCAGCCCCAGCACCTATTTTTATCTTCTCGTCTGCGAGTGGCACAGAAACATTTGGCACAGGTGTTTAAGAATACATTTTGTACAGCCACTTAAGGTTGTTTTCTTAAGCATGAATACATTTTCGCTTTTTAAGAGTTCTTCTATCCTGCCTATACATTCGGGTTACTGTAAATTTAGAAGTGCCCAAGGGCGTCTGGAGACTCCTGTTAACTCCAGGAGAACACAAAGTAGAATCATTCCACGTACCAGCAACACCTCGTCTCTTCCTTGAAATCATCCGGCTCATTCAAATCTGTCCTGAGGGGCTGGAGACTGGACTATTCCAGAAGGACCAAGTGCCCAGCCTTCTCCCCGAGGCACCGCGGGGGCTGCCGGGCTAGTCGGACTCTCCAGCACTCATCCTTATTCCTTGCCCCTCCCCACACCTCCTCCTCTCACTTTCCCCTCCCTGCACAGAAGTCAGGGTTCCTCTCCTCTCCCCACGGCCCCACCCAGCCAGGCAGGGACCCCCTGGGCAGGCTGTGACCAGGTCAGCGAGGTGGCCACCAGTGTCTGCGTGATCCCTAACGTTAGCATGCTAGGAAGGCCAGAGAGGAAGGAAGGGGCATGGGACTTGGCCACCGAGTCGGTTTTGTGGGAGGAGAGCAGGGCGTGAGGGAGAGAGGGGATTTCGCCATGTCCCGCACCCAGCGAGCCGACAGATGGGCACGAAAGGCGGCCACGGGCATCACACAACACCTTCCAGAGCAGCCAGGCAGAGACAAAACTAAACCAAACCCGCAGCTACCCTGCATCCCACCCCCACCCCTACCCTGCCTGAGCAAAATAAACGCATGAGTGAATGTGAGAGAGAGAGAATGACAGACACAACAACATAAAGTCAATAAACACGAAAGTTCTTTTTGACTGTGGCCAGTCCTTGTAATTTGTTTCCTCACAAGACTGCAGGGCTATGAGCTGAATTAGCTAATAATTTCTTTCTATGGGCTTTGAAAAAAATGCTGCAGGGATATTGAAATATTCAGTGAACTTAAAGAACAAATTAATTTGGGTATCTTCAGTTACTCAGAGAGGTTTCCACATGGGGTGTAAGAGATTCAAAACTAAGTGACTGGCTAGAAATATACCCTGATCCCTAAAAAAAAATTAAAGGAAAGAGAGAAAGATTTATACTTTAGGATGCAATAGCGCTAACATCTGAGTCAAAGCAACTGGCTGCCTTAACTTTGGATCATTCCCATGTTTTTAATAGATTCATGCAGATTTTAAATTCTGAGTCTGTCTTTTCCCTCAAAATTAGGAAAGTGCACTTAATTTTTTCCTTTTGCCAGGAGGGAGTTGTTATCACTGGTGGTAGCAACATCTAATATCTATCAGATCACAAAAAATTAAATTACAAGGGTTGAGGCCCATTTACTTTCCTATTATATTCCCCAAAAGACAAGCTGTCAGCCATGGAGAAAGCCAAAAGAGTGAAAGTAAACAAAATTGCATTTAAGGGATACGTAGCATATTCACTTATTGGTTTAAAATGCCTCAATCATAGAAATGTTTGCTTTAAAACAATCTTTCACAAAATAAAACAATTTAAAAAAGAACTCTTAAAGAACGTTACTAAATGCCGTATTAAACCTCGGGTTCATAACACATGCTGTGATAAAATGGATTCCAGTTTCATGACCGATCCAACATCTTGAAATAATTTAAAAGGCTTCTCAAATGTCACTTAGGAGGTTTCATTGGACGAATGATGAGGCACTGCTCCACTTTTTGTTGTACAAGGTATGAAAGCAGAGTCTTCGTACCGACAATTACCATGCTTTCCAAATGAACATCTACCTGGCAAGAGCCCACGGTAAGACTGACAAGTTCCAGGCCCCAGGTTTATTCCCACTGTAAACAATGGAGAAATTAATGTGGCCATTTTGGAAACCCAGGGCTCTCATCTGTTTCCACTTACCCAGAGCAGATCAATAAAAAGCTCTTAGTGGAGGATGGAGAAGGCGGGGAAGTGGCTCAGACTGTCATAACCTGGAGGCTTGTTAGGGGAAAAAGCCTTTCCTAGAATCAGCTGAACCTGTTCTCTTACCTGGCAAATACTCTTACAGGCAAAGCCACGGCACAACCCGCTGCTCTGCGAGGACAGCTGGGCGGACTGGTTAGCGTCGCGCTTGGCTGTGGGTGATAGGAAGCTGGAGTCAGTGTGAGGTCGCGTGTTACTGTTAGTCTGCTCACCTTCTCAGGAGGTGACCTTACTTGTGCCCCCTCAGCAGATTTCCTCAGAGATAATCATGGTTCAGTGATGTGAATTTAAGCAGGAATTGTGGTGGCAGGTTAGGAAAGAAGCCTCGCTGCTAGTGAGTCTTCTACACAGAGGCGGCAGAGCACATGAAATAGTCTAACGTGTGGCACGACGGCCGCCAAAAAAAAGACGCAGGTGCATTTCGTTTCAGAGACGACATGCCCTTCTATCTGGAAAGCCCTCGGGCCAGCTCCTTGCCCTCCGCCATCTATTTGGGGTCAGGCACCCCCTTAGTGTGCTTTTATTGGAGCCAGAATCTGTGAGCACGGGCTGCACCTTCAGGGCTCTGCGTCTGGGCAGGTTTCCCGCGGCCTCAGCCTTCACAGCGACGTCTGCCTGCTGGGAGTGTCGGCAAGAGGGTCACGTCGCTTCAGGACTGCGGGCGGCAGACACTCCTCGGACACACGCAACGAGCTCCCCAGGACCACCTGGGGGCGAGAGCAGGCGCCCCACCGCTTCAGGATGCTGCAGGCGTCTCTACGGTTAGGAACCCTCCCAGCCACGAGTTCCGCCGCGAGCGCCCGCCGTTACATCCCCAGGCCTGCCTGCCTGGGCCCCTGGGAGGCAGCCGCCGGAATTCCCTGGCAAAGGAAAGGCGCTTCTCAAGCCAACCGCTCTCGCCCACCATTTTAGAGAAGGAAGCGGGGATCTGCTTTCACAGGGCGGAGTTGTGGGAAGGGCACCTGCAGAACGTCGAGGCAGGAGGCAGACCCGCGGGGTCTGCGGCCTCCCTCCAAAGCGAGGGGCGTCACCCAGGCGTCTGCGCAGCGCTGGGACGGGAAGGGGTGTACAGCGGCCCCTCGGGCTGGGACGTGCAGGCTGGCTGGACGTGGGAGAAACCGGGCCAGTGAACCCACGTGCAGAGCGCGGCAGCGCACGTGGTGGGAGCTGACAGCGCCGAGCTTGGGGGAGGCAAGGAAGTGGGAGCTCCTCTGTGCGGAAATCCTGCAAACAGCATAACTGTGTGTGTTTTTAAAGGAGCCCACGCAAAACAGCAATATCAGATTCTGTTGTTTTGCTAAAGGAATCCAGGCATTAAAAGAAAAATAAAACCAAACTTAAGTGGAACTGGATAACAAAATGAAAGGCTTTTGAAAAACAGTTTGAGCTTAGATTTGCAAATTTAATGAAAATTAGAAAAAGATTTGCATTTTAGAAGCTCAATCCCAAAAATTTAAGGAAATGAAGCTTTAAGAAAGCTTGAATAAATGATAAGAAACACCGAGTGGTTAGGAACAGGCTGCTGAACGGAGCTCCGCGAGCTCAGCCTCTTCACGTGGACGAGAAAAGCGCGGCAGCTGGGTGGGCTCACAGGCAGCCACAACCACGACCATGAAGTACAAAGGGTCCCCAGTGGAGGAAACGCCAAGCAGAGCCACTGAAAAATGATCACTTGTTTGTGCCAGTTTATATTCACACAAATAGAGGGAACATCCAATTTAATACGGTGATTCTTACAAAGTTAAAAACGCGTTATTGCAATTTTTCAAAATGACAAAAATATCCTAGTATAACTTCAGAGAGCAGGAATCTATATGGCTATCAATATCCCATTTCCATCTCGAATCAACTGATATGACCTGCAAAAGGCACCACAAACTTCTAGAATATTTCCCAGAACTCCTAAAAGTAATAGGGGTGGGAGATACTGTCTAGAGAATAATCTAGGGACCGAATAACTTAGTGAACCGGAGGTGGATGAGGATTGTGGTTACTAGGACAATTACAAGAATGCTCTTCTACGAAGTAGAGCAAGTGTACATTGCGATTACAAGGTGGTAAGAATATGCTGATGCACGGGAAAAATACAATTAATATAACTGACGGTGTATAGTTAACAGCAATATTGTAATATTCTTGCATCGATGTCAAAGAAAGTACTATATCAATGCAAAGGGTCAATAATAGAGGGGTATGGGATTTTTTCCTTTTGTACTGGGGAAAACGTTAAAAAATTTACTGAGGCAATGACTGCACAACTCTGTGATGAACGTGAGAGCCCCTGAGTGTACACTTTGATAGACTGTACAGGGCAGGGGACTGTATCACACAGAGAGCAATATGGTAGAAGATGGACTGTGGCTAACAGCACAAATATGAGCGTTTTCTCTCAACTATAACAAATGTACAATAATAGTACATGGTGTTAATAGTAGCAGGGGTATGGAAAAAATATACCAAATGTACACCATGGACCATAGCTAGTGGTAATAATCTGATCATGTTCTTTCATAATCTGTAACAAGTGTTCCACAACAATGTAAGGTTTTGGTGGAAGGGTGTTGTACGGGAATTCTGCACATTATACACGATTGTTTTGTAAGCTCACAACTTCTCTAATAAAAATATATATATTAAAAAAAGTAATAAGAAAAGTACCTTAGGGAAGCGGATGTGGCTCAATGGATAGGGCTCCCGTTTACCATATGGGAGGCCCCGGGTTCGCTTCCCGGGGCCTCCTTGTGAGGGCAGGCCAGCCCGTGTGGCGTGGTGAGCTGACGCAGCAAGACTTCGCAACAAAGGGAGACAAGCAGACACAGAAAAACACACAGCAAATGGACACAGCAAGCACAAGCAGCAAGGGGTGGATAAATAAATAAATCTTTTAAAAAAATAAATAAAATAAATTTTTAAAAAAGTACCTTAGCATTTTTTTTACTCCTAAAGTTATTTTTTTAAATTATTTTTTTGGTACCCTTAAATTGCTGTAAACAGATTTATTAGTTATAAGTGACATACAACAACCTCTGCATATTTTAGATGTCCAATCTGGTAAGTTTAGGCCACGAAACCAAGACTACAATCAAGATGATGCCTCATCCATCCCTCCCCAAAAGTCCCTCTGCCCCTCGTAGCCCCTCCCTGTCCTTGGCAGCCATCGACTCGCTTTAGTCCCTGGTTTAGAGCTTCACGTAATTGGAAGCAGCAGTGCGTGCTCCTGGGCTTCTGTCCCTCAGCACGCTCACTCACTGTGGCGCAGACGTCCATCGTATGAACACGCCACAATCTGTCCGTTCTCCTGTGGACAGACACGCGCACTGCTTCCAGGTTTGGACCATAACACTTGAGTTCAAGCCTGTGTGTGGACCTAGATTTCTTCTTACGGGAAAATCCCTAGGAGAGGAGAGGCTGGACCACGTGGTAGCTGGGTTTACCTTGAGACTGGCTCTGGCATCCACCTCCCCACCCGCTGTACGAGGGTTCCAGCTCACCCATCTCCTGGCCGACACTTCATTCGGCCGTTCTAACAGGTGTGAAATGGCTCTGAGCTGTGGTTTTGGTCTGCACTTCCCTACGGCACACCTCACCACGTGCTTACTTTCTGTCCACGCGGTGTCTTCGGTTAGTGTCTACCTACATCTTTTTCCTATTTCTTATTTTCACTGCTTTGAGAGTTCTTTATAAATTCTGGACGTGAGTCCTTTTTCAATATATGATATGCAAACGTTTTCTCGTCTGTGGCTTTGCCTCTTTGCTCTCTTTACAATGTTTTTAATGTGCAGAGATTTTTAATTTTTATGAAGTCCGGTTTATCAACTTGTTCTCTTATTGACTGTGCATTTGGGGTCATGTTGAAGACGCCTTTGATTAGCCCAAGGTCACAAAGACTTTCTCCTATATTTTCTTACACAAATTTTTATAATTTTTGGTTTTACTTTTAAGTCTTTATCCATTTTGAGTTAATTTTTGTACATGATGTGAGGTATAGATTGAAGTTCTTTTTATTGTGTATGAATGTCCAACTGCTCCAGCCCTATTTGTTGAACAAACTATTCTTTCTCCACTGAATTGCCTTTGTATCTTTGTCAAAACAAAATAAATGTTTTGTGTAACGATCCAGGATCCTGCAACTTTGTTAAACTCATTTACTAGTTCTAGATGCTTTTATGGAGATTCTCTCTGATTTTCTATGTGGACGTAAACGTCATCTGAGAATAAAGACAGTTTTACTTCTTCCTAATATGGATGCTTTTTATTTCTTTTTCTTGCTCTACTGCACTGGCCAGAACCTTCAGTTCCATGTTGAACAGAAGGGGTTGTAGAGGGCATCCTTGCCTTGTTCCTGATTTTTAGGGAAAAGCATTCAGTCTTTCACCATTAAGAGTTATGTTAATTACACAGCTATCCCTTCCACATCACGGGGCCAGGGCATGGCGCCCCCGCAATCTGGAAAACCCATGTACGCTTTTTTGGCCCTCTCTTCATAACAGACAAAAAGTCTGAATTTCTACTTTTCTTTTTATCATATCTCCCTCAGTGACATGAACGGCATCAGCAACACTGAACTCCTTCCTCACGTGTGTTCTGTGGTCTTCGTCAGGGTTTTCTTCCAGAGCTCTATGGTCCTCCCACTAAGCAGCGTGAGGACTGCGCCCGAAATGTCCGTCACCCCATCAAGAGGCTGAGCAAGAGGTGTAAGCGGCATGGAGACAGCGTCGGCGCCTTCAGCGTGGCATCAGGGGGCTCTGGGTGGCCGGGGCGTGCCAGAAGCTAAACCTTAGAAAGGAACCCTTGCTGGCAGGTATTTTCCACCCTCGGGCACGGAACACTGACGACCCGTCAAGGAAAAGCGCTTTGCTCGCCCACGTTTCCTCCTGAGCATCCAGAAGTGGGCAGCGGGTGCCCGTCCTTTCCTTCCA
>JAQZBX010074297.1:0-14774 GCA_029593785.1 Cabassous unicinctus
TGGATTATGTTTGTAAACTGGTCTGTCAGAAGTATCACTTTTAATTGATTAAATTATGATTAGGACTTTGATTGGGCCACGTCAGTAGGGCATTGAGTCCCTGCCCACCAACTCACAGAGAAAAGACGTGGCAAAGGACAGAGCTGGGAGTTTTGAGCTGGAGCCTGGGAAGTGAATATGCAGGAGACAAACACAGAGAAATAGAGATGGCTCCTTAGACACAGCAGAAGCCCCGGGGAGAGAGACAGAGCCATTCGTCCGATAGTCTACAGCTGGCCTTGTGGAGAGAGCACAGCAGCGGAGCCCAGATTGAAACTGAGGCCCGAGAAGAGAGAAACCCGAGAAGCCTGAACTCTTGGCAGATATCTTGCCCCCAACATGTGGCAATTGACTTGAAGTTGTACTAGTTTCATGTAATAACATTTAAGGATGTCAAGTTTAAGAGTGAATATTACCCAAGGACTTGCACCTTATTCTATAGGGAATTAATGGGTTTCCGGTTGTACGAAGGAGAGTTGAACATTGTTAGGCGGAAATATATATATATGCATGTCTGTTATTGTTTTTACTTAGAGACTAAGTATGGTTTGAGGTAGTGTGTATGGTTGCTGAGTTGACAAGGGGTGGACTGTGATGGTTAGGCTGATGTGTCAACTCAGCGTGGTAACTGTGCCCAGTTGTTTGGTCAAGCAAGCACTGGGCTAACTGTAATACAGGACATTTATGGACTTCAGTCACCAGTGAGTTTACTGCATAGTTACTTCCCTCTCCAAAGTCTATTGCCTCTCTTCCTCTGTGTTCTTCTCCTGTGTTTTCACTTCCCAGGTTCTGGTTCAAACTCCCAACTCTGTCCTTTCCACGTCTTTTCTCTGTGAGTTGGTGGGCGGGGACCCAATGCCCTACTGATGTGGCCCAAGTAAAGTCCTAATCGTAATTTAATCAATTAAAAGTGATACCTCTGACAGACCAGTTTACAAACACAATCCAGTAACTATGTTTGGAATTTTAAACAATGCCAAACTGCTACACCATGTACCCACCTGTCGAAGGCATTTATATTTCTCCCTACTTGCTTTATACCTTCATAAATGTTTACTGAATAAATGAATGAATAACTGAATGAGGTAAATAATGAATAAACAAATCCTTGCTGGGGAAGTTTCCACAATAGCTACCCAGATGGTTTCTGAGTCAAAGAAAATAACAAGAATGGGACTGTAACCGCTATACCACCTTTCTGGAAAGCAATTTCGCACTATCTGAAATCTTTTTTTTTTTTAATGCACATACCTTCTGACCCAGTATTTCCAGTTCTAAAATTCTATCCAGAGGAAATAATCAGATTCCCATAATAATTTAAGTACCAGGAAGGTCACAAGAGCATTATTTATAACAGCAAATCATAAGAAACAACGCAAACACCCACAATAGAAAAATGGTTCAACTTGGTACTTCCATATGAGATTAAAATCATGTTTTCACATTCATATTTGATAATATTGAATGCATTGTACAATTATGCAATGTGAGGTGTAAAAGGCAATCTACAAAACAGATATATAATAGTAATAAGTGTTTGAAAAAAATATGTATGCACAAATGTATATACTGTATAATGACAATATTAAATAGAAAAAAACCTATATAACATATCAATCTAATTTTACAAATAAATGCACATATATGTTAACATAATCATCTCTGAGTGAGAGGTGATTTTTATTTTCATCATTACACATCTTTGGATTTTCTAATTTTTCTATGATAGCTATGCCTAATTCTTGTATAATTGGGAAAAAAGTGTTATAAAAATAGGGTTGAAAGACCTTTATTTCTACTCTAAAAATCTCATAACCTTTATTTCATTTCTAGATGATTCAACAGTGGCTAAATTTTAACATTCAAGATGTGGCATATGGCTTCACTTGAATGAGAACGTGCTTTTCTGTCTGAGGCATGTTCAGAAATAATCCATCCCACCAGTGGGTGACACATTTCCTGCACACCTCCAGGATCTGCCCCTGTCCCAGGGACTGAGGCTTCAACAGTGGTTACATCAGGAGAACATCAGATAAAGGACACTGAGTAGGGTCTGGGGCTCGAAAAGTAGTTTCACCTTCACCACTAACATGCTACATGACGTTCCTTAACCTCAAGTGCTGGGATGACGTTTTATCCATTTCTGTATCCCTGGCAACTAGCAGAGTGGCTGGCCCACACAACAGACAGCCAAATAATGCTTGTTAAAGGAGGATGGGTAAGATGTGAGTGGAAGCTGGAAGGTAGAAGAGCACAAGATGTGCTCTGGAACTTTAGAGAAGAAGCCCTGCCTGCCTGGAGAACAGGTGTGGGGAGCGATTGCAGCAATGCCCCATGTCCACACTCACTGCAAAGTGACTTGCAGCCTCTCCCATCATGGGCAGAGTCTGTTACCTCGGTTCTCTTTAATCCGGGTTGGTCTTGGGACTTCTTTTGCCCAACAGAATAGGGCAGAATAGATGGTGCTCCAGTTCTGAGCTTAGGCCTCCAGACTCTTGGCATGCTTCTACTCATTCTTTCAGAAGACTTCCTAACAACCAAGAGAACAGGCCTGGCCTAACCTGCTGGAGGGTGAGACATGTGGCCCAGCTGCCTGCATCACCCCAGCCAACAGCCAGCCAGCCAACCCAAAGAGCAGGGCCACCCACCTGACGTGCGTATGCCTGCAGATGCGCAAGGGAGCCAGCCACGACCAGAACTACTGACCAGCTGAACCCAGCCCAAGATGCCAACTCAGAATCCTGAGCCACTTAAATATGTGTTTATAAACTGCCAAGTCTTTGGGGGACAAATGGCAAATGAGACTTTAGTTCAGCTTTTAAATCTCTATTTCTATGTCTAGAAGGCACGTAAAACTCAGTATATTTAAAACTGAACTCATGTTCTCCCTCCTAAAATCTCTATCCTTCCCATTGCAAAAAAAAAAAAAAAAAAATCTAGAAATCATCCTCAAATTCTCCCTTGCCCTGCCTCTCATCCTTTCATAACCAATGCATCAAGTTCTATTGATTCTGCCCCCAAAATATTTCTCAAATCCATTTACTTCTCTATCACCAACATTTCCCCAATTAATTATCAATTTAGCTCTATTGTGTGACCTTTGACGTCACTTCTCTAAACTTCAGTTTTCTTGACTGTAAAATGAGGATAATACTAGTACTTACTTCATTGGGTTCTTGTGTACATTAAATTAGGTAATACATTTAAAATGCTCAATAAAGGATGTGGTATAGAGCAAATGCCCAATAAATGTTTATTCTCCTTAATAATGACACACAGTGCTCATTTCTGATGGGTCCCAGTCTTCTCATCTGACAGTTGCCATCATCTCTCTTACATGGAGGCGAAAGCAAACTGCCTATTCGACACCAATGCCTCGTGCTCTCTCTTGCCTCCAGGCGGTTACATGTGCTTCTTCCTTTCATCTGGGAGGTCCTTCCGATCTATCCATTACAGGTGAACTCCTACCCATCCTTCAAAACCCAGGTCATATTCTTACTTCCATACTTTCACTGATTCCCTGCCCCACCCCATATAGAGTTAATTATTCCCTCTTTATGTTACCTCTGTGCCCTATGCATGATTCTATTATACTGCAAAGTATAATACCTTATTTATTTATATCCATCTCTATTGTACTGTTAGCTACTGAAAAGCAGAATTCATGTCTTAACATCCCCAGCACCTAGAATAGTGCCTAGTATATAGTGTGTGCTAAATTAATGCTTGGTGAATAGCTAGACAAATAAAGGATAATCCACTCTTAGGTCCTCCACCAGCTCTCAACAGCAGACCCTACCCTGGATCCACAGACACAAAAGTCTTCTGCTTCAGGAGTCCTTGTTATTTCATTGCCAAAGCAACTGGCACCCAAACGGAAAATATTTGCTGTCACTCCCCCAACCAGATTCCAAATTCTGGTTCGAAACCAAATGCCTGTCTTCCCACCAGGGCAGCCCACAGCTTTACTGCAAATGTTTCCCTCAGCGCTCCCTTGTGCATAACCTTAGCTACGTTGTTTACTGCCATGAACACCATAATATATTTTTAAATACGCTGTAAAGGTCATACAACTGAGCCATACTCCTTCCCATGAATCCATTTCACACCACGGCAGAGTTGGGCCTCCCAGCACTCACTCAAATCCAGATTTGAAGTTAAATTATGAAACTTTTTTTTCTGATGTGAAGATGACCCCAGCATGCATCATATTCTATAGAATAATAGCTATAAATCCATCTGTTACAAGCTGGGAGAGCTGCAAGTATTAGAAGCCAGAGAAGGATCTTAACTTTTGAGCTGTCACCTGCATATTCAGAAAGTTCAGCTATAAAAATCACCCTCAAGGTTAAAAATATATATACAGAGAAAAGGGATGGAGAGAGCCCTTGGAGGACAGGTGCTGCTTCCCCACCACCAACCCCGAGATGTGATTCCTGCTCTTTTGTTCCCCAGTCCCATCAAGTCGTCATCTCTTTTCCTCCTTGCCCTGATGCCTTCAGTTCAGCTCTCTTAAATTTAGAGGTTCAAAGAGCTCTTAGAGAAAATGGTTAAACAACGGATCCTCTCTCCATGGAAATAAACACATAAATTGTCCACTTAGTATCAGGGTGTTTGTGGACCCTATAAAGGCTCTCCATGGACCAAAGGACCCAGAAAGAGAATGAGTTCTACATTACCCCTGCACTGAGATTGAAAGAATAGTGAGAGGTTGAAATCCCCCAAAGCAAAAGAAAGCATGTGTCTGTGTGCACACACAAACACACACTCTCTCTCTCTCTCTCTCTCTCTCTCTCTCACACACACACACACACACACACACACACACACACACACTTTGTGCAGGGATTTTCCCAGAGACTTTCGGCATGCAAGAAGAATTAAGGTTTGGCTGTGCTCGAATGTAGGCAGTAGGGAACCTGGCTCTGCCCACAAAGCCCTGGGCACCCAGAGACTTTTCCAGTTTGCCATCATCCACGTTGGAAAGAGAGACCTCAAGACTTCAGAGAAGACCCTCTCTAACAAACACACTTACTTCTCTTCCTTATGTTTTCATTATAAAACCACATAACACCAAAGACAGTTTGGAGAAGAAAAGACAAAAGGTCACCCGTAAGCAAGCTAGCCCTTTAAAACTATTCCTGTCTTTACAATTGCTTTCTGGTTGGCCAACATTAGGCCTTTGTACAGCACTGTGATCAAGCACATACATCATTCTGAACTGCCTTTTTAATACCTAAAGTATCATAAATGTATTTCCATTTTTCTATAAAGTGTCCATAATGGTCATTACTGTTATCAAGAAACAAACCTTAATATATTTCTTTTTTAATTTAAAAAAAGTGCTTTTAATGCATTTACTGTCTTTTCATTTCCGATTGAAACCTTATGATAAATTCCAAGGCACAGTATTACTTAGTCAAAGGTCATGAACAATGTTCTGGTTTGGGTACATCTTGCCATATTGCTTTCCAAAACACTCGTTCTAATTTACAATGTCACTAGCATAATTATTCCAGTTTCACCCAACTGAAGAAGGTTCTAGAGATTATAGCATCACTAGCTGCATTCATGGATGTGTTGCTGCTATTTGAGGCCACGATCCATAATCCTACTGGGTCACCTCTTACTAGGCTCCAAACCCTCCATGCCTAGACTTACCCTCTGGACACACAGGAAATTATCTTAACTCACAGGAAGCTGCTTAGAATGGTGGAAAGACATAGTATGATATAAAGTCTTTTTTTTTTTTTTTTTTGAGGTACCGTGGACCAGTAATTGAACCCAGGACCTCGTATGTGGGAAGCCAGCACTCAACCACGGAGCCTCATAGTCCTACCTCAGTTCGTTTTTTTTCTTTGCTTTGCTTGTTTTTTGTTTTGTTTTTTCAGGAGGAACCAGGAACCGAAATGAGGATCTCCTGTGTGGGAGGCAGGTGGTCAACCACTTGAGTCACACCTGCTCCCGATATAAAGTCTTAAATAACCTTAGCTAGGTCCTGGCTCTACCAGTTACAAGCTATGTGATCCTAGGAAGGATACTTGGCCTTTCTATGCCTCAGTTTCCTCATATGGAAGCTAAGGATGAATTGATCTACTTTATAGAAAGTAAAACATGTGGCAAAAATTATTAATATGCAAATGTTCATAATTTCTTTCCCAACACCCACTTCCATTCCATGGGCCTTAAAATGCAGGCTTGAGTAACCTGCAGGAAGATAAACAGAGTATTTGAGATAGAGGTTTTTCAAAAAAAATTTTTTTTAATTTAAAAATGACAGATTTACTGATTTATCCATGAAAAAGAAAATAAAACAAATAGGATAATTGGAGAGGGAAGAGAAGAAGCAAAAGTAAAGAAAAAGAAGTTTTGTGCAAAGGTAGAGAGTGGTGGGCACTGAGTGAGGGGCCCTGTACTCAAGTGAAGGAGAACACAAGAGAGTTGGAAAAGGAAAGGAATAGGAGGTGAACATGAGGGAAAGGGAATTTTAAAACAGATACTGTGGCTGTTAACCGCATCAAGTCCCTCCCTGCTCTATCCATCCCACCCCAATCCTCAAGAAGAAAGTGACTGCTGCTGGGGTCAACCCTAAAGCCTTCAGAGATCCTTTCACCCCTACTCAGAAGTCCCCCATTTCTCCCTACTACCTCCCAAGGGAAGTCCTAATCCCTTAGTGTAACTTTTAGCCCCAGTTCCACTTTTGTGACATGGATCCTAAACCATGTTTTTACCAACATCTTCCATACTATTCCAGCCAAAACCACTTTGAAGCCCCATGTGATAATCTGAAAAGCGCTGAGCATCCAGCTTGCGGACCTGTGCTCATATTCCTTCTTGAACCTTGGATGTCTTTCACGCTCCCTCTCCAAGTCCATCAAGCCACTTGATAAGGCTTCCACTTCGTGAAACCTTCCCCAGACTCCCCAGTCAGAACTACTCTCACTGTCCTCTGTGCTCTCAGGACAATTTGTCTACACTCCTTCTATAACTCCAGTCAAATTCTACTTGTATTAGTTCTATGTATATGTGCCTATTCCTTTCTGCTCACGGGTAAGCAATTCAAAGGCAGGGACCACATGCAGTCCCTTGATAACTTGCATTAGATGTGGGCTGCATTGGAAGCTGGAATTAGTTCCATGTAGCACCTGAAAATCAGCTAAGGGTGACACTCATGGATTGCCCCCGTTCTCTTTTATCTGCTTATCTAAACCCCACCTATTTGAATGAATAATTCAATGCACAAATGAATGAATGAAACTTGGGTGTCTAGAGCCAATCCTATCTAAGCCAGTCCATCTGTAGTCTTTCTGGTAGTTTTCAAACAAATATGCCCAACTCATATAACTTGGCTTCTCTTTAGGTTTCCTGGATGGTATCAAATTTCCAAGTTTTATCCAGTCTTTGCCAGGAGGTTGGTTAAATTCTGAAGATTGAATATCAACTTTTACAATAAATGTGTTAAGAGCCCACTTCTGTGATGCAGCTAGGCTCATGGAAAGGGGCTGTACTAAGCTTCAGATAATGGGTTTTGCTGCTAACTATGTGGTAATGGACGAGTCCCTTCATCTGTCTTAGCCTCTATATCCTTGTCCATACAATGCAGACAAGCATGCCCACCCTGCCAACTCCCAGGACTACTGTGAGGAATACCTGAAATCATGTAATAAGTGCACCTTACAAAAGTATCAAGTATGATAAGGGAGGAAGGAAACTAATGTTTACTTTGAGCCCCTCCTAAGAAAATAGGATCATGAAGGAAATTTTCACAACCTGCTTCAACCTCTCTATAATCCCTATAACTAAGAGCTATGTACATGAAAGGTAAAGTTAGAAGAACTGAGTTCAAATCCTGATTCTACATGGCTGCGTGGCCTTGGGCCAGCTTCATTAACCTTTACTGAGCACCTGTTTTCTCATCTCTAAAATGGAAATGATAATTCCTACCTCCTGGGGTGCTCATGAGAATCAAATGTGAAATCAAATGTGAAAACTGTAAAGAGCTAGCAATTTCAAGTTATCATTAACACCGAAGTGCTAGAACTCCTTACCTTAACAAGGTAACTAGGAAATGGGTAAGAGAAGGTGAGGTATGTGTGCCAAGTTGTAGACTGGCATCCCAAAACAACTCCTTGGGATCGATTTGGCTCACAGCGTTGTGTGGTAAATAAGGACTTGGCTGGTCTGTCCCTGAAGTTTGAGACAGTCATTAATGGAGAAGAGAGTTGGAAAAGATCGCTGTGACAGCAGTAAATTTAGCCAAGGAGGGAGACCTCAAGCCCTGGAGGAGGCAGAGGACCATCCAAAGAGCAACTGGAGGAGAAAACAATCAGGGAAAAAACTGCCTTTTCTGAGACTTCAAAAGCAACAATGGGGCCAACTCACCTGAGGTAAGAGCTTGAGTGAGTGTATGATCCTGGCGCCTCTTGCAAAAACATTAAATGCTTTCCCTATAAACAGCAATCCAGAGACACTCAGAGAGGGAGAGAGGTGATAAGGTAGAAGGGGGAAAGTGCCAGGGATGGGTAATGCAGAGGATTACAGAGTGCTCAGAGCAGTGGTTTTCAGAAACAGCTAAGCCCAGGAAATCTTTCCTTAAAGGAAAGTTATGTGGAGACTCAATGCATAAAACAGATTAAAATCAAAGTGAGCTAGCTGAAGAGAGGATTGGAGCAGATCTGAATCCTCAACCCACAGCCTCTCCTCGCCCCTATGGGCAGCTTCTGAGAGAAACGTGAGGAATCCTAAGGGATGTGACAGCAGAAGTAGAAAGCTGCTGACTTAATAAGGGATGGGATCTGTGACAGACTACCAGCTCTCCTCCATTATCCATCCTCCCTCCCCCTCTCTCCCTCCTAGCAATTGTCTTAGTTTGCTAGTCCGCTATGACAAATGCTACCTAATGGGTTCACTTCAACAAAGGGATTTATTGCCTCACAGTATTGATTCTACAAGAAGTCCAAAATCAAGTTATTGACAGGGCTTGCTTTCTCCTGCTGCTGGCTTGCCACAATCCTTGGGGTTCTTTTGGCTTTCCTATCACATGGCGGGGCCTTCTCCTTTTTCTTTCAGGTGCCCAGTAACTTCCAGCTTCTATGATATCCACGTCTACTTTATTAGGCCTTCGGTAATCCAGGATAAGACCCACACCCATTCAGCTGGGCCACTCCTTAACCAAAAACAACATCTTCAAAAAGTCCTGTTTGCAATGGGTTCAGACCCACAGGGACATGGATTAAGACTAAGAACATGTCTAAATCAGGGTACATAATTCAACTTACCACAGTAACAGAATCTCTCCTATCAAATTTGAGTCTCTATCCAGCCAGAGACTTCATTTCCCAGCTCCCCTTGCAGTTGGAGTGACTGAGTGCAAATGATGTGTGTGATTTCTAAGTCACTTCCTTAAAAAGAAATTGCTTGCCATCCACTTGCTATCCTTCACTACTGGCACTGACTTGATGAGGGCTGGCTTCACCCATTTGCAAAGTCAAACTTAGAGGGCAGTGGAGCAACCAGATGGAAGGAACCTGGGTCTCCGGATGATCCTGCAGAGCCACTTTCCTTGCCTGGACCACCCACCTACACCTGGACATGGGAGAAAAGGAAGCCCCCACCTTGTTTTAGCCTCAACATTCTGGGTCTCTTGGTACAGAAACCTAGCTTGTGCCCTAACTCATCAGGGCAGCAGAACGGAAGGAGAAAAAGTAGACAAACGCCACCAATTTGGTGCCCTGACTGCCTCTCCAAGATCACTGGGCACATGACCATGCCCTGACACTATAATGGTGATCTCAACGAGCCTGGGATGTTGTCCATAGCTTTGCACGGTAACAGATTCTGTTTACACTTCATTTTCAAGGAAAGAAATTCTATAGATTGTCAATGGATCCAAAGCCATCTGGACCTTCAGCCAGGAACCGGGATTTCACTGTCCAGCACACTTTCCACTTTCCCAGACTGCTGCTTCCCAGCTATTCCCAGAATGAGTCAATTATTTTCTAGGGGAAACCATGGTCTAGTATCCCTTTGTTTAAATCCCAGAGAGATCTCTTGGCTCAGACTGAAAAGTGCTATCTCAATTCTAAGGACTGTTACAAGATATTGAAAATATCTTTGCATGAACCCCATAGAGTTCTACCTCTGTTGGGGCTGCTTTTCAGTTTTTCTTCCCTTCTATTTTCTCAACCTGGATGTTTGCATGGTCAAATACAGCCAAATCAAGGAAGTTTTAGATTCTCCAATCCCATCACCAGACAGTCACACTGGACCTTCTCTTGCTATTAACCTTAGCTTCTGGGATCCAGAACCTCTTTAAAACCATTATTAAATACTAGGTTATTACGGAAAATGATGATGTTGAGGTGTATAAAAGAAACTTACTGCCTTGGGATATAAAAGCTATTCTAATCACTATGTCTAATTACCAAGAAGAATGACTCACCAAAATATTTTAAGTGCCTTAAAATAAAATAAAATGAAAAGAGAAAATGTGAGCAATTGCTTAGTGAGCTGGCAATGGGGAGTAGGTTTCAGAGAATACAATTCCCATTTTAACATCAAAAAAGCTAGGATCTTTCAAAATCAGTATAAGTTCTATTCTTATCAGTGTTTAAACTTAAGACCTTCAAAAGTGGTAAAATTTTCCAATTTTTAAAAGGCATCTGAAGCTTGTCCTTGCAAAATACTACAAAGACACTGTAAGCCTTTCCATGCCTGTAAATTCACCTAAGATGTTGGTTTGAGAATTAAATGTATCCCTCCATGCTTTAGGTCCTCCTTTAGGCCCAGCTTCAAATCATGCATGCTTAGATGAAAGTTCTAAGATGTAAAATTATATTCACAACAGATTCACATCTTACCCTCAAAGATTCCATTTGGACTGAACCACAATACATCATTCATCCCTTCACGTGCTCCCTGGCTCACCACGTATTCATGGCAGCATGAGGGGAACGTGCAAACAGGATGTCAGCGCTGATGGAGCACTCCTCCGTGCCAAGCACAGTGCTGGGCCTTTTTCAGGGGTGACTCGATCTCACCCTCACAATTATCCTGAGAGGGAAGCAGCCTTACTCCCATTTTACAAATGAGGACATCATGGTTTGAAAAGGTTAAATCATTTTTCCAAGGTCACAGAGCTAGTTAGTAGTGGCCGGAATCAAAGTGCTGTCTGACTGCAGAGACAGCCCACTCCTCTACACTGCCTCCCCTCCATGGGAGGATGGAAAGTGGGGAACTGATAATGAATGCTATTGGGTCCTAACCTACTAGCCCTCAACCTCATTAAATAAAACTCTATGAGATATGTGTGATGGTTAGGCTAATGTGTCAACTCAGCCAGGTAATGGTGTCCAGTTGTTTGGTCAAACAAGCTCTGGGCTAAATGTAATACAAGGGCATTTCATGGACTTTAATCATCAGTGAGTTAATTGCATAGATGGCTGGTTCATCTACAATCAACTGAGGAGATTGCCATCAGCAATGAGTGACTTCTTATCCAATCAGTTGAAGGCCTTAAAAGGAGATACAATTTCAGCATTCAGAGACAGAATCCCTATCTCTACTTCAGATAACCAGCACCTCCTGGAGATTTGAAAGAGGACCTTCATCTGAGTCCCTGGCTTGCAGCCTGCCCTACGGAATTTGGACTTGTGCATCCCTGCGGTTGCGTGAGACAACTTTATAAAATCTCATACTATTTATAGGTATCTCCTGTCGGTTCTGTTTCCCTAGAGAACCTTGTCTAATACAATAGGCTCTCTTAATTCCACCACTTTTACAGTTGAGGAAGCCTGGACATGGAGACATTAAGTAACATTCCCAAAGTCACACCAATAACAAGTAGCAGAAATAAGATTTGAACCCATTTGGCTGTTTTTCTTACCACTACATTAAACCCACCTCTCTATATTAAAAGAAGTGAAAAGAGATGAATGGAAAAATAGCAATAAAATAATCACTAATTTCTACAAATCTGGGGGAAGGAAGGGTCCGTTCTGGCTAGCTGAATCAGGGCACAAGTGGTGTGACATAAGGATCAGCCTAGAGATGGGGAGGAAATTTACTTGCTCTAGGTTCTATTAGTGACTGACTTGGCCTATCTCATTGGTTCTCAACTTTTGGTGTGTTTAAGGATCCTTTGCAAAGCTTGTTTAAAATGTGGGATCCCTGTCACCCCCTTCCCACCCCTACCCCACAATTCAGTAGAACTAGAGCTGGGCTCAGGAAGCTGCATTTTTAAAAAGCACTTCCCCATGATTCTTTCCCACACTTGAGAAACATGGGTCTTATTTAATATATATATATATATATATATACACACACACACACACACACACACATGCCCTTACCACCAGCTTGCAGTTTCTCACATGAGGGTTACCAGGGTTTATACTCAGCCAGCACCTTGTGGCACGGCCATACCAGTTGTTAAAATACTGATGTATGTTAATAAAAAGTCTAAGCCACCAAGTGTACCACCACCACCCAAGCAGCCCCAGACTCACTGCATAGACCTCCCAACTTTCCTATGATCCCAGAACTAAGGAGTTAAGGTTTGGACCTGAGAGGGCCTCATGGACCCTGCTCTGGCTACAGCCAGGGTCCTTTCTGACTGGTCAGTGCCTGAGCTCTCAGGGTTATTAAATATTTTGAATATCACCCCTGTAATTATTCTATGGGATTAGGCACTGTTTCCCAAACAGCCCTGATGACTATGAACACCTGCTGGGCTCCTTAGATAGATGAGCAGGCCTCACCTTCAGAAACGCTGATTCAGTGGGGCTGGGTTAGAGCCCAGGAACCTGTGAATGTGCTTGTTTTGTCAAGAACCCAAGGCACATTTCTTTTTCAAATTCCTAAGGTGATTCTTACCTTTGGGAGAGTTTTGCAAACACTAACCTAGGGGAAATATTTCAAACCAGGCTAGACAGATTATTCTAAGGAAAAAACAGCTGAATCCAAAAAGTATGGACTTTGGACATAGAAACATTGATCATGAAATTAAGCATGATATCCAAGACCCTGTCCTACCTTACCTGCTGTGTGACTTTAGGAAGATGACAACCTCTCTGAAGCCACCTCGTAGGTTGCTGTAAAGGGCTAGATGAAACAAGGAATGTAACACAGTAGTTACTCAAATAACAAGAGCCAATATTGTAAGGACCTGGCACACTTATGGACTGTCTCTCAGCCTTGATTCAGACTCAAGGTTTTGCTACCTTTCCCAAAGCAGCAAAAACTGGCCAAAGTTGTCTTTTTGAACAGCTTGGTTCCATCAAAGCAATGGCCAAATGTGGTTCCCTTGATCTGATTTACTTGATGGGCATCCAATCTACATTAACACTTGTTATGAAAACCATTTTGGGGGAAAAAAAATACTCAACTCCATTTTGATTTAAAAACATTTAACTCAAGCACTGCCAGTAGTCACTAACCTCTTACCTAAGCTATTTATTCTTCTCTTTCTAGTTTTGCAGCAGCAAATATTTTTGGCTCAGCCTCTTCCTTTGTTCTAAACTGGGGAGGGAAAAAAAATGGAAAATACCTTTTTTTTTTTTTAAGGAATTTCATCTCTCCTGAAAGACAGAACAATCCTTGGGAATCCCAGCCTATCCCAAGTCATTAGAAATGGATGCCACCTTGTCATAAGTACTAGGCTGCAAAGAGTGGAGAAACGGGCAGATAATGAAATTACTGAACACTCAAAGTGTCAGAGACTGACAGGCTGGGGCCATCCATCACCGATTATATGAGGCATTAGCATGCTGCTTTCCCATCCAGGGACAAAGATGGCAACAAGAATAGTAAATAGTCTGGAATGGGTCTGTGCAGGAAACCAATAATTTAATGAACTGACAACCAGCCAGTACCCTGAAAGTGTGGCCTGCCTCTGCCCCAGAACGTGTTTTACATCAAGGCACCTGACCCTTGAATATACAAATGGCAGTGTTTCCCAAACTACCAGGAGGCATGTACCACCTTCTTTGAAGCTGCATCTGCAATACCTGTACTAAATGTAATGTATCCCTTTAGATTGGATCTTCTTTTTACTAAAATAAATTGATTTTGAAAGAAAACTTGGTATTACTACTAAAATGGAAAATCAGTATCGCCTGCCATAAGTGCAGAGTAATTATAAAAAATAATTTCAAAGCAGGGAAAACAAGGCTGTTCAATTCTAGTCAATACTACCCTCTGCTGTGTGATCTGAGCCTTAAGCCTGCTCTTTCTCTGTTAAAATTAAAGATTATCAGGTGTCAGAAAGGTATTAAAGACACACTAGGCCCACATGGAGATTTTCTCCTAGGGATTCAAAGCAAACTTAAAAAAAAGGGATTATCTCACCAAATGAGTCAATGTTATTAATTGCCACATCCATGTACTAGAAGAATCCTGCATGTCTCACACTTTGAAGAATACTATTAAGAGCGTTGTCTACAGAAGGTAAACAGCACTGACATACTTTTCACAAATGCAAAGAAATCCCAGGCCCTATTATGCTCAAATGTGAGAAAGAAAAAAAAAAAAACTGCTCTCCATCGAGCTAAAAAGCACACAACTCATTGGAATCCCTCTTCCAGCACTTTTCTACAAAACAACTTAGAAGTTGTGACCCTTTCCTCCTTTTGCTCCCACCAAGAAACTACAGCCAAAGACTTGCAGCTGCTCAGAAAGGCTCTCAGTTCAAAGCAGGGCTAGGTGGCCTGGTTGGTGGGCACATAATGCACAGTGTG
>JAQZBX010074298.1:0-14779 GCA_029593785.1 Cabassous unicinctus
TCAGTGAATATCTCAATATGATTTTTAAACTAATGATTAGATTGTGACTACACAGAAAGCCTCAGAGGAAATAAACAAGTTAGGGACGATTGGCTCCCTGAATCATTTTGAAAGGTATAAAGTAGTAAAGGAAGTTGCTAGAGGATTTCATTTGGCTAGGACACAGTGGAAATGATTTGGAATGATTTAAAAGAAGAAAAAAAAAACAGACTTTTAAGAAAAGGGCACCCATTCTCTATTGATCTTAATTAAATGCAATAACAAAAAAACAAAAACAAACCCACCTGGATCTAATGACTTTGGGTTTATTTGTTTGTTGTTGTTGTTTGCCACATACCTATAGGACAGAGAGACTTGTCATCTGGAATTTGTATCTGTCCATTATCTATAGACTAATTATTGGCCCTAGTCATAATTTGGTCTTGGTAACTTGGACTTGACCGCACTCCTTCTCAAGCATGAGTATTTTAACTCCCCTTTCAACTCCAGAAGTATCTTCATTCGGTGGATTTGCTCAGGATTGATAGAGAGTTGGCAACAAGTAGATCTTCATAGCTTTCCGCCACATCCTGGTGGCATATTAATTGGAACCAACAGACCTTCACAGAAACAGATTTTTATTTTAACTTCAAGATAAGTTGAGATGAAGGTCATGCTAAAATGGAATTTCCAGGAAAAACAAAAATTAGCTATTTACCTCCTATGCCTTTGGGGGAAAAGATTCCATTCCATTTGAATAATGGGAGGTTAAACATGCCAGTCATGTTCCATTTCTTTTTTATTAATGATTTAATATATGTACTAAGACTTAATAAATTACAGAAAAGACTTATATGACATCCAGACCATTTTTGTTTGCCAGGTACTTCTTTATCATACTGTTATTTGTTCTAAGTAAGAAAATATTACATTAAATAAATCGTCAGTCTTTTTTATATTCTGTTCTTTCTTAATGGAGCTATAAGAAACACATTCCCTTTTTAAAAATGCTTTCTTTTAAAAATGGTATGGTTCTATAAAATAGCAACACATAATGATACATATGCAAGTAGATCAATTAAAAAAGTTGGATCCCTCCTCAAAAACCTGAGAATCTCCTAGGAAGTAGACAATCAGTTTTAGAAATGAGTTCAGAGTTCTTTGCTACCTTTCTAGTAAAGAGCTTAGATATAACGTGTATTTTTGTAATTCTGTGCAGTAAAAATGAACAAAACAGAATTCAGTCACTTAACATTAAAAAGAAAACTATCATTTGCCAGCCAGGCAAGTTTATTCACAACTGGCATGGATATATCTGGTTATCCTAACCCCTTCTCTTCCCATGTCTTCTCTCAAAGTGGTCAATCAGAGACTTCCGAAGGCAGGCTCAGATCTGAATCTGCAGGAAAGGATGGAAAACTCAGTAGGAGATTCACATGCGGGGCAGACCTCGTATGGTCCTTGCTGTACTGTAGACAAGTGGCATGAGGACAGTCCACTTCTAGGAAGCCCCCATGGTCCCTGGGTGAACTTACGTCTCCCTGCATGGTGATGTCTTCTAAGTCCAATGCTGCACCTTCACCTCTCTCCTGAGCCCCTGAACTTTATACCAACTCTCTGCTGGATGCCACCATCTTCGCTATTTCACATCAGACCTAAAACTCAGTCACTTTGGCCGCACCGCCAAGCCCACTCCAATGTTCCACATCTCAACATCCACAAAGTTGCTGAAGCCAGAAACCTGAGATTCGACTAGGGCGACCAACTGTCCTGGTTTGCCCAGGACTTTCTGTTTTCACAATGAAAATCCCATGTCCTGGGAAAGCCCTCAGTCCTGGGCAAACCAGGATAATAGGTCACCCTAGAGTCAACTGAAATGCCACCTTTCACCATAGCCAGTCAGTCACCAAATTTGGTCAACTCTAACTCCTTTAAGATCTTTCAGCTCAGTCCACCTTTCTTCTCCCCCCTTCCACAACCTTCAGCCAGAGCCAGGCCACATTCATTTCTCATCTAGATGGCCATAGTCATATCTAATGTGTCCTACTGCCACCATTCTCATCCCACTTATCCACTGTCCCCATTGCAACCAGACAGATCTTAATAAAGGACACATCTCATCATACACACACATGTGCCACACACCCACACACACAAACACTGCAGCTTAAGACTGTTTGGTAGGTCCACTTTGCTTTTGGGGTAACATCCAAACACCCTGGCGTGACATGAGAGGCCTTTCATCATCCAATCCCTGCTTAACTTTCTCCATCTCACCCTGCTTTCTACTACCCGGATTCGGGCTGAATTAGCCACAGCTCTTTTCAAAAAGCCGTGCTTGCTCTTGCCTCTGAGCCTTTGCAGTTGCTACTGTCACTGCTGGTTTCTTCTCCCCTTCTCAACGTAGCCGCACATCTACCTTTCATGGGGGTCTAAGTGCTGTGATCCCCTCTTCCGGGAGGCTTCCCTGACAGTCCTGTCACCTGCCCTCATCTTTAGGCATCTCCTCTCTGGGCTCCCACTATCCCCTCTGCTCATCTTCATTGACGCATGGATGCCCCTTATCCCAGTTACCGTCTGGCCTGTTTGTCTCCCCAGTAGAGTTAAGGGCACAGGCTTTATTTGTCTTTCTCTCACCAGTCCTAGCTCAGTGCCCGGCGCCTGTAGGTGCTTTGTAGATATAGTCAATCCTCATATTCCTGGATTCTGTGTTTGCAAAATCACCTATTCGCTAAAATTCATTTGTAGCCCCCAAATCCAGTAATTGCGGCAGTTTAGCGGTCATTCGTGGACACATACAGAGCGACAACAAATAGGAGTCACCCAACACGTGCTTGTTTCCAGCCAAGGTTGAACAAGGTGACACTCTGCCTTCTTGTTTCAGTTCTTATATCATAAACAAGTGTTCTTCTTAGCATATATTTAGAACTGTGTTTTTCACAGTTTTTGTGCTTTTGGGGGAAAGGCCCCCAAGCAGCTGAAGTGCTGTCTAGCATTCCTAAGCACGAGAAGGCTGGGATGTGCCCTATAGAGAAAATAAGTGTTAGATAAGCTTTGTTCAGCCATGAGTGCCATTGGCCGTGATTTCGGTGTTAATGAATCAACAATATTTATTAAATAAGGCATCTCTAAACAGAAACACACGTAAAGCAAGGTTATATATTGATTAGCTGGCAAAAACACGTGATCAGAGGCTCATAGGAACCTAACCCTGTGTTTCCTCTGAGGGTAATGGTTCAGAATTCACTAATGCAGAGTTTTCAGTGACTTTATAGACCACAACTCCGCCAATAACGAGCCTCAACTGTATTTCTTAATGACGACACCCACAGTACCAGGCCTGGGGCTTGGGGGTGGTTCTTCCTTCTGACTCCTGGCCTCTGGGTGGCCATGACCTCTCTCTGAGCTTCCATTCTCTCACCTGTAAACCGAGCGTTTTGGTCTGATGACTAAGGTGCTTCCAGCTCTGAGATATGATCACACCCCTGTTCCTTTCCTTCACTTCTTCTGATGGTTCTAAATAAGAAGGGGGAAGTAAACAGTCTCAGAAGAGGTTGGCAACTAGAGCCAGAGCATTTACTGCAGTGAAACTGTAGTCAGAGGATGAGTCTCTTCTCACATTCAGGGCAAAGATGATGTTGTACAATTTTATTTATGGTTCCAGTAGAAAATCAGGCCATTTAAATGCTGCTGAGACAGCACTTTAATGTGCCACCCCTGTTTGTGTAAATAAAGCCCTTTGTCTGCCTCATTGAAGAGATTCATTTGTGAGTTCACACAGTAACTGGCAGCTTATAAGGAAGGGTTAACACTCCACAAACATTAATACCAGTGTCTGATTTTGCGTGGTTTGGCTTTTTCTCAATAGGCTGACAAAATCGCATTGTCCTTTAAGCCAACGTACAAGAAAGCGAACACTCGAGCCATCTGTCTAGACAGGGTGTTTCAGAATTCCGTCGTCTCTACAGCGGGATCCGTGTTAGCACACTGAGCACTGGCAAACATGCAGGCCTCCCGCCTGGGGAAGCTTCTTCATGTCAGTCTCCATGACTGCTGAGGAGCCTTAAGATTAGTGGATAAACAACCTATATTTGCTAATCCAGGGTTATCTCTGGAATACTATTGTTATGTGCTCAGCACTGTTCTGGTTGCTAGAGAACCTGTGATAAACAAGGGAGACAAGTGTCCTGCTGCTATGGCATTTTTAGCATATCGTGGGCCACAGACAATAAATGCACAAGTAAATGAATCAGAGCGTCAGATGGTGACAAAGAGTACTATAAAGGAAATAGCACAAAGTGAAAGGGTAACTGGGCAGTGTCGTGAGCCAAGGGCTAATTGATGTTGGGTGTCAGAGAAGACCTCATTGAAGAGGCAGTGTTTGAGCTGTGACCTAAGTGACAGGAAAGGGCAGCCTTGCAAACTCTGGGGACAGAACGTTTCCAGGGAGGGACGAGACAAAGCAGCAGCCCTAAGGCAGTAACAGAAGAGTGTTCCAGGGGCAGATAGACCGAAGCACAGTGAGTGATGGGGTGAGCACTGGAAGATGATGCGGGAGATGAGGGTCGGGGCTGGATCACAGGGGTTTATGCTATTGCAAAGAGTTTGAACCTTCCACTGGGAAGCTGTGGCATCAAGGTTCATGGCTTTTAGAAATTCACCCTGGATATTTAATGGAGAATAATGCATTGGAGGAGATGATGACTGAAAAGGGAGACCAGATGGGCAGCTGTTGCAGTCACCCAACCTGAAGATGCTGGTGGCTTTGACATGGGTGGGGTGGGGAGTGGGGAAATAAGCAGCAGCAGATGGAGGTGAGATCCATGCTGAAGTAGAGCCTGCAGAGCTCACTCATGGTTTGGATGTAGGAGATGAGTTAAAAAAGAAGAGTCAGGGATAATTCAAGAGCTTTTTGACTTGAGTATCATCTTTAGCTCAAGAAGATGATAATACCATCCATGGAGATGGGAACACCAGGAGTGGGAAGGGCAAGAGTCCTGTTTTGACCTTACTGAGATGGTGCTAGGTATCCAAGTGGAGTTGTTAAGTAGGCAGTTGGAAATATATTTAATAGGATTCTGTTTAGTTGGCCTGTTGGTTTCTGGCCAGTGGCAGCTTTAACCTAATAAACTTCAAACACTGATTTTATTTTTAACCGAATATTGCTTTCAACTTTAGGCAACCAAATTTAACACCGACAATTTTGCAATTAAGACTGATGACATTTACTTCTTGTGTTTTCCTTTGGGTTCTTCTAAACTCCTTCACTCAATGATTAAGAAATTCCAGGGCAAGGAAACTTGCATTTCTTTGGACTCTTCCCTTATAGTTCTTGCTTTTAATTAGCTAAACACATTGTTATTGGATAAAAGTGACGAATAAGACCTGTTTCTTGACTAGTATAGTTGGGGACTATATTAAAGATTGTTCATTTCTGCCCTCAGAAGCCATATCTTAAGTTTTATTAGATATGTGTTTGGTTGTTTCTGTGTGTGTTTGGCTGGAAGCAGGGGCTGTGGAGTGGGGCAGGGGGCCATGTGTGCTCTGGATAAAAACTGTCTTTAACTCTTCTCACAGAACATATATTTAGGCCAATATTCCTTCCCGATGATCACATTTTTGCTTATTTCTTGTCACAAGTACTATTTCTAAAAACATTTAAAAAATTAAAAAGGTGTCTAGTATTGGCACACTCTCTGTGGGCCATCCTTACCTGTTCTGCTTAACAAAAGGAGGGTTAAAATGGGAAAAAAAAAAACCAAAAACAAAAAATATGATGATGTAAACTAGTAATAGGAGTAGACAGGTTTTTTTTACTAAGTTGGCCTAAAGCCAAATGGGTTTAGAATTTCTGGATTTCACTCTTGGTTAAAAGTGGTCCACAGCTTTTCTGTACCAGGGGAAGGAGGAGCACTGTCCCGCATCTTCAAGACCCCAGAGCCATGGCACAGTCTTCCACAGAAAAAACAAGTCAAGCCACCATTCTATTCTCGTTCCTCAACTGTGCAGCCAGGCCCCAGGGAGGCAACCCCACCCTGAGATGCCATGGGCAGCACCTAGTCGGCACATGCCTGCGTTGGTTTCCTTTTGGTGCTATTAGTCCTCACGTATTGGAAGTGGTGGGAGCTGCCATCTTGGTGGTCACACGGATTCGCAAGGATGGCTTCTTAGAACAGCGGAGCAATGGGAGACTTTGAAGTCCAGGAGGCTGTTTCAGAATGGGGAAGAGAAAGGTGTTCCAGAGGTCAGAGGCAGCAAACCAAAAACTGTAGAGTCCAAAGGGAGATGACTGGATGATATAGGGATCATTGACAAGTTCATGAACTACTGTGGTAAGCCAGTGTCTTCTGAAGTTACATCTGGCCAGACAGGCTTTGTTTGTCTGTGGTCAGGGAACGAAGGAGACGTTGGCACCTCTGCATGGGGCCCCACTCAGCAGCACTGTGCTAGAAAGTATGTAGGACCCAACAGGTCTCTGTCTGGTAATAATTCCCCCAGACATTCCTATCACTGCACATCAGTGACCAACATCTGGTTTTTTACTATTGCATAAAGTTTCATTTTAGTTTCTGACAGCATATATTTTGGATTTTCTAAATGCTTCACATTCTTTCTCCTCTGCGAGCAGCTTGAATAAGCAGGTTGCCTAATTCTAGGAGGATAGTGGCTTTGTCAGTATTAGACCTTAGCTGTTCCATTGGACCTTCATGATGGATGAAGAAAGCAGACGGCTTTTGTTTTATATATTGAGAAATGGCTTGCTACCCATAACCATATATCTAGGGCTAAGAAGAGCTATGGGGGGAAGCCTAAAATAAGACCCCAAAATAAATCACTTTTGAATGTTTTGCTTTCATTGCCCTGAACAGGGAAGTATCTGAGGGAACTCACAATTTTTTGCAGTCAGCATGTTTGTGTCCCTGGAGTGATATAGGGAGTCAGGTGGAAAATGAACCTCTGATTACCAGTAATCAGAGGGGTTAGAGACGTTGATTAGTTTTTTTAAAAGGGTAGATTTCTTTATAGGGGTTGAAACATTTCTAATGTATTTAAAGAATGTACTGACCAATGTCTGTAGTAGTTGATAACAATGAACAAATTCATCAATTTTCTATTTTGGTTCCTCCTACCAAAGATCTCATTTATGCATTTTAAGTAAGTTTGAGATTCAGTTCAATGTGGCAATTTTTAACATATATATTGTGTGTATAAGTAATATTTGGCGACCTATTGCTTTAGTTTCCTGGCTGCTGAAGCAAATACCATGCAATAGGTTGGTTTAAACAACAGGAATTTATTGGCTCATGGTTTTTTGTGTTTTTTTTCTTTTTTTCCTTTTTTTAAAAGATTTATTTATTTATTTATTTATTTATCTCCCCCTTGCTGCTTCTGTTTGCCATGTCCATTTGCTGTGTGCTTTTTCCTGCTTTTTCTGTGTCTGCTTATCCCCACCCCCAACCCCCGCTGTGAGGTCTTGCTGCATCAGCCCACAGCACCAGGGGGGCCGGGCCGGCCTGCCCTCACAAGGAGGCCCCAGGCCTCCCATATGGTAAACGGGAGCTTCACCGAGCTACACCCGCCTCCCTTGGCTCATGGTTTTGAGGCTAGGAGACGTCCAAAATCAAGGCATCATCAAGATAATGCATTCTCCCAGAAAACTCTGGCGTTTTGCGGCTGGGGGCCAGTGATCCTTGATCCCTGGCTTTTCTGTTATGTGACAATGCACATGGCAGCCTCTCCTGGCTTCTCGGTTCCTTTGGCTTCCAGCTTCCGCCTGCTTCCTCTTGTGTCTTTCTCTCTCTGTGGCCTTCCCTATAAGGTCTTTAGTAAAAGGATTAAGACCCCTCCTGATTCAGTTGAGCCACACCTTAGCTAAGTAACCTACTTACAGTGGGTTCACACCCACAGGAAAGGATCAAGTTTAAGAACTTGTTTTTCTGGGGTACATAGCTGCAAACCACCACATCCAGCAACCGTGTTTTATGTATCTACTCCGTGTGGGGTGCCCTGCTTCATGTTTCCATAAATACCTCATTTAATCCTAACATCAAGCCTGGAAGTATTAATAATTACTCCTGCTTGAGAGGCAAGGAAACTGAGGTTTTTAGGCATTGGGTGACTTTATTTTTCTTTCTTTTTTTTTTCATTTTTGTTTTGATAACATAAATACAGCATGGCATTCCCATTTTAACTTTCTTAACTATTAAGTGTCAGAGCTGGATTCAGAGTAGTTGAAGTCTCCTGGCATCCAGGCCTAAGCTTTGTCTTCCCTTCATCTCCATTTATTAATTAGTAAATAAATAAAAGGAACTCAGACACAGCCAGTGTTTACACACACGGATATCTGGGTTTCAGGCAGAAGTTTCCCTTAACAGGACCCTGCTCACGGAACTTGATAATCTTGCTGTGCTGTCCAACATCATTGCTAGTAGTCACAGATGGTAATTGAAATTTAATTACAATTAAATGAAATTAAACATTCAGTTCCTCAGTTGCCACTAGCCACATTTCAAGTGCTCAATAGCCACATGTGACGAGTGGCTCCATATTGGATGTTGCAGATCTAGAATATTTCCATCATCGCAGAAAGTTCTCTTGTCTCTTGGACAACATTGCTGGCTAAGACTTTGGTCCCATCCACAGAACCTTTCTCTCCTTGATGATTTGCAACATCTGTTGACAAAGGATCGCTATTTGACCTGATATAACTGCTCCTCTCTCCTCTGTCAAGGCTGGGACTCCGCCAATATACTTTATGTGCTCACTTTTTCTTCCAAGGAGGAAGTTGGCCGGATATGGAAGATGGAGCTGCTCAAAGAGTCGGATGGGCTGGGAATTCAGGTTAGTGGAGGCCGAGGATCAAAGCGCTCACCTCACGCTATCGTTGTCACCCAAGTGAAGGAAGGAGGTGCCGCTCACAGGTGACTAGATAACTCACCCCATTTCTCTGCTCCTTATCCTCTCCCTGCCCTTCCCCCAGTACCTCTATTCTAGTACTCTTCTAGTACTCTTCCACTTGCTCAAAGGACTGGTAATTATAGCTTATAAGATAGTGCTGGAGTGTAGAAGGAAATGAAGTAAGAATGGTTCTCATTAGATACTCTGAGCATAGGAAGTGGTTAATTGCTGAAGATACTGCAGGATCTTCTAAATCATAAAGGAGACATTGGGTTATTTTTTCTCTTCCCCCTCCCCCTCCCCTCCTCCTCTGTCTTCCCCTCTCCTCTTTCCTCTCTTATTTTCAAGAACATATTTCTTATCCTAACTTTCAGGATGCCGATAATGTGATAATATGGGCTACTTATTGAGAGTATGCCACCTAACAGAACACCATGTTGGCTTCTTAACTCCCGTAGGACTGCGGCTAATGACTTGGGAAATTGCTTGATTTAAAATGTAACCACAGCTCAAGTGCTGGCACTTCACGGGTCAGGTCTGTTGGGATCTTACCCACACTTTAAATGCACATGTCTCTGTCATGCACATGTGGAGAAAAAGTATTGTGGATTTTTTTCCTTATAACCTGAAAGCCATTCAAACCTCAAAACTTTGTTTGTAATCTGAACAACTATTTGAAAGTTGAAGAGGGACAGTGCATAGCCAGAGCCTGTGCAAAAAAGTTCACTGTGAGTTAGAAGAATGCATCTACCTCAAAATGTAATGCATGTTCTTGCGAGGCTAGCTAACTGCTTCCATGTATATCAGGTGCCTACTATTTGCAAGGCACTGTGGGGCACGTACATTAGGTTGCATGCCCGCACACATATACCAGGTGTATAAAGGTAGAGGTTCGATGACGAGGGAGATGATTGTCTTCAGTCTAGTCTGGAATCTGGTGTTCAGTTTTGGGTACCTGATTCTAGGGTATAAGGCAAAGCAGAGCAGTACTGGCCTGCCCAAGAAAGCAGGGACTCAAAAGGGTGCCTCAGGAGGAGCAGCTGAAGGATTTAGTTTGAAGAAGGGAAGACTAAGAAGAGGACCGGGGCACAGATTAGCAAAGCCTTCCTTGCTCAGCCCTCTTACTAGAGAGTAGGATGTGGCAAGCTAAAGTAGAGCTAGGCTTAGCTATGTATCAGTTATCTGAGTAGTAGTCATTATTAAAGGCCTAAGGCCTAAGGTGGTTTTCCCCAGAAGAGCATCACTAAACTTCCCAAATGATGTAAGCTTTGAGGAATTCCCATCAGAGAGCCGTTTTGCCACTAATCTTAGGTCAGGTTCTAGTTGTCTTTGGAAAACTGGCAATGAGGAGCTTCTTGTGTCCAGAGATAAGTTTATGTAGAACTGTTCTTGTCTATTTTCCATCTGAGCCATTTCTAGTGGGTTTCACCATTTTCCTTTCACCCTTACCTTGGAGTTGTGTCTCTCTCTACTTCGGGGCTATATGACTCACAGTGGGGAACTGTGATAATTCAGGAGAAGAGAGAGAGAGATTAAAGATTAAAAAGGCGGAAGTAGGAAGAGTGATGGAGAGGTTGTCCGTGGTGGTGTAGGTAAGTAAGCCCTTGTCACTGGCCACACAGTGCCGTTCTTCTGTATTCCTAAATTCTTCTCCTTTAGGGAGCATTCTGTCCCCACCCACACATCTCCTTGAGACCCTAGTTTGTACTCTGTGGTTTTTCGGGGGGTAGGGGAAGCGGGTATTAGCATTTTTCTTCTTCAGGGATTTTTGAAAGCCGGAAGTCAGAGGCTGTTGGAAGCCACTGGTGTCTCCTGTCTTCTGTTAAAGTCTGAATTCACAAAAAAGATCATGAGGCATGTTTTAGAGGAAGGAATGGGAGGGAGAGAGCCAGGAAAGGAAAGAGAAGCCACTGAAGGCAGGAAGAGAGGGAAGGAAGGGTGGAAGGAGAGAAGTAGGTTGGTTCCTTGGAAGAAAGACAGTCTACAGATCGGAGAGAAACGGAGTTGAGTGAATCTGGGAGTGATGGAAACATGCACGGTTCCACAGCCACACGCTGGGTGCTGGTATCAGGCCTTCAAGGAGGGTGGTGGAATTCTGTCGCCTCTCCAGATCTTCTGTCCCATATTTAGCAATGGATATGAAAAGCCTCTGGCTCCCTCAGGATCATGGGAGACCAGACAGTTAGAGGCTCAGTTGGAACCAACAGCACTGCCAACCCCTCCATGATTGAAGGGGCTCGCAGATGCTTTAGCACAGGGCCCTCCTACACCTCTGACCCACACGAGGGCAGGCAGCCCCACTGACGACCAGGTCTGAGCCTCCTGCCAGCCCACCAGGAAGGAAGCTCAGCGTCAACTCTAAGCTAATCGAAAGGAAAGAAAGGAAAAATTTTTATGCACTCATGTTGGTTGACCAGGTCTCATATCCGTAACAGCAGCAAATTTGGCAGTTTGTTTGTTCATTTGTTTATCCATCCTTTATTCAATAAACACCTAAGTGCTTATAAAGCTTGACACTATCTTGGGCTGTAGGGACACTAAGATGACAAGGACACCGACAGACTTTATCCTCAACGTCCATGACAATGTTGGAAGAGAAAGACACATGCAGTGTTGGTGCCGCAGAGGAAATCTGATCAGGACCATGTCACCTGGGAAGGTGGGAGAGTGGGTTAGGAAAGGATTCCTGGTGGGTTCAGGATACCTTTGCTCTTATTGGCCTTAGCACAGAGACTCGGTCCTGTGCTGAGGACTCGGTCATGAGGGCAGGATGGCAAAGAGGGTGGAGAAAATGAAGACTTGGGCATCCTGAAACCTTGGGGTCTTGGTTCCTCTCTCATCCTCTCTACCTGGGTTCGATCTATTTCAATGACGTTGATGCTGGGTATTGTGGTGGCTTAAGGACATGCCTGTTACTAACCAACAACTTAGAATCGTAGAGCTTTTCGGTCTAGTGGAAATCTAGACCCAGCCAGACCATAGGATAAAGCAATCCTGTCCAAACTCTCAGATCTTCAGTGCTTCCTCTATAGCCCTATTTTAACTGTCCCTTCTCATGACCTGCCCCAGCTCCAAGAAAATTTCCCTTCTTGGGCCCAGAATGTCTTCACAAGGGACTTTTTTCCCTTCCATTTCCTCAGGGATGGCAGACTGTCCTTAGGAGATGAGCTGCTGGTAATCAATGGTCACTTACTGGTTGGTCTCTCCCATGAGGAAGCTGTGGCCATTCTTCGTTCAGCCAGCGGAATGGTACAGCTGGTGGTGGCCAGCAAGGTAGGTTGTTTGTTTGTTAATATTTTTAATGGTGGTAGTGAATTTGGATTTGAGCACTTCCCATCCCATCCCACAACATACACATGGGTGCACACACTAGCACATTTTCCTTGGGCTGTTTAAGCAGCCATGGTTCTGCATCAGGGGCCCTTAGCCAGGCACATTTTAATTAGTTTGCTTTCCCTTAAGTGTCTTTATAGATAAGTGTTAGGGAATGGAAAAGACTAAGGTGAAGGCAAGAATGGGAGGGTGGAAGAAGGACAATGTATAGAGAGTAGCAGCTGTCCCAGGGAGAAGTTGAAGAGGAGTTGAGGAAATCTGCTGGACAGAGCAGGGAAAGAGAAAAGTTCTGAAGGAAGAAAGGTGCTGGGGACAGCCATGGCTGTCCAGCAGAGTGCTGGAGCTAGAGGAAGCCTTGTGGATCCTCTTTGCCCTGTCTCCTATCCCTCTCTTCCTCCCAGTTTTACACACGAGCCAGTGAGGCGGAGCTTCCATGGCCTGCTGCCATCCCCTGGAGGCTGAGATGCCATCAGCACCACTGGGACCCTGGCATCCCCTCCATCTTGCCACCACCTCTTCATGGTTCTCTCTGCTGGAGGTGCTGAGGTCCCTGGCTGGGCCTTCTTCACCCCCATCCCCAGAGGGTGTTAAAATAGTGCCAACAGCTGGGCCCCCAGCATCCGCATTGTCCTCTGAGTTTCCCCGGCCCTAAAGCATGGATCTCAGGCTGAAAGACTCCATGACTGTGTGTTGAGAAAGGTAGGAGGAATGGACACCTCTTGTTTCTGATCATTGCCTGATTGTGCTGTTGACGAGCCTCGGAAGGAGCCTACGTGGCTGCAGGAGGTACTGAAGTGAGGCCACCAGGTCTTGGCTATCTAGTCCTGTCAGGGAATCATGACCAGTCCCTGGTCTTTTGCCAGTTGGGGTAATTTCTTTTTCCATTATCCCTGTTATTATTTGTATTCTTTCCCAAGGATTCCTGTAACAAAGTACTGCAAACTATGTGGCTTAAAACTCAGTTCTAGAGGCTAGAAATCCAAAATCAAGATGTCAGTGGGACCAGGGCTTCCTCCAAAGCCTCTAGGGAAGTGCTCTTCCTTGCCTCTCCAGCTTCTGGTAGCCTCGGGCATTCCTTGGCTTGTGGCAGCATCACACCAATCTCTGCCTCCGTCTTCACGCGGCCGTCTTCTCTCTGTGCATCTCTGCTCTCTGTGTCCAAATTTCCTTCCTCTTATAAGAAGGCCAATCATTGGCATAGGGCCCACTCTAATTCAGTATGATCTTATCTTTACTTGGTTACCTCAACAAAGACGTTATTTCCAAATAAGGTCACATTCACAGCTACCAGGGGTTAGGACTTTAACATATCTTTTTTTGGGGGTGGGGTGGGGAGACACAATTCATCTATAACATTATTGAAGAAAAATATTTTGAACCTGGTATCCGTAGGTTTTTATATATTTTTCCTTGGATTGCAAAATCAATTTCCTATTTTCAGAGTACTTAACAATTAGATTAGAAGAACATTTTGAGCTGTCTGAAAAATATGCTTTTCCTCCCTGTATTGGTCAACCAAAGGGGCGCTGATGCAAAGTACCGGAAATCTGTTGGCTTTTATAAAGGGTATTTATTTGGGGTAAAAGCTTACAGTTACAAGGCCCTAAAGAGTCCCAATTCAAGGTTACTTCCTTACCAAACTCTATTGCCACATGTTGAAGCAAGATGGCGGGTGATGTCTGTGAGGTTCAGCCTTCCTCTTCTCTCTTACGGCTCCATGGGCCCAGCTTCTTCCAATCTCAGCTGTAGGCTGGCATAGGGCTTGTCTCTTCCTGGGGCTCATTTCTTTCCTGGCTCAGCTGCTCAGGGCTCTAATCTCTTCAGCTGCAAACTATCAGGCGAATGGCTCATCTCTCTTCCTGGGGCCTCTGCCATGTCTATGAAGCTGTCTCTCTTCCTCTGTGTATCTTCTCATCTGTGTTCTCCTTGAGTGAGTGTCCATTTATATAGCCCACCAAGGGAGCAGGGACTCAACTCTGAGTCACCCTAAAGATGTGGTCGAATCAAAGCCTTAACCTTAACATAATTTAATCAAAGATATCTCAGCTGAATATAATACAATCAAAGGGTATCATGCCCAGAGGAACAGACAAGTTTACAAACATAATCTATATCTCTTTTTGAAATTCATAAATAATATCAAACTGCCACACTCTCTTTTCACCTTTTATCCCAAACCCTTGACCTAGACTCTCATCTCAGGCTTCTAGAAAGAATACAGAGCCCTGGTGAGGACTTAGCAGGAAGAGTCAGTGCTTGAGTCCCCAGAGGCAGGAGTCAGAGATACCATGGTGCACTCTGGGGACTTACCTTGAGTCCATGGAATGCCAGTAGACGCCTTCATCCAGAGTAGAACCTGTGGGCTGTCTAGCATCCCCACATTAGGGATAGAGAAGAAGTGCAAACCCAAGGACTTTCTCTGTCTGTTTGGTGAATCCCACAAGGAGGGAAACACTACAAGGGAAACAAATTCCATGTATCACCAAGTCTTTATGTATCGCTCAGTGTTCTCCAGAGAAACAGAACCAACAGGGGTGTGTGTGTGTGTGTGTTAAGAGGTTTATTTTAA
>JAQZBX010074300.1:0-14775 GCA_029593785.1 Cabassous unicinctus
TCACTGCACTTGGATCCTTAAAGACAATGAGGATGATCAGATGCTGAGTTGACAGAAATCCAGTGACAGCATTAATCATGAAAGTAAAGTGGGTGTGGCTCTCATAATGGACAAAAAAGTCAAAGCAGTAATCAGAAAAATCTGACTTACAGAGACCTAATGGTGTTGGCTATTTGGTCATGGTGTACATAGAAGTAAAATACTTGGGCTCTCTACTAAATTCTTACCTGACAAGAATAAGCAGAGCTGATCTGGGTCAAATGAACAGAACTCTAAATTGAATCACAAAAGCAGGAAATCACCCACTTCAATCAATTTACTGACTTGAGAAAGGTTACAGATTCAAAAACCCTCAAATGATGGGAAGTTTAGATCTCCTTGGTGAAGGAGCATTCTGCATTAACAAAAATTTATACTGTCTTTATGCTAGCCTTCCCAAATGGACCTATGGTCTTTTACTGGAGTGCAATGGGGAAAGTGAAATGATCAGATATTACTTGGATTATTAGCCACTAAGTACTGACATTAATTCCAGAAGTCCTGAAATATCATTTGTGGTCCAACAGTGAGAATAAGGGATTTTAGAAGTCAGGTGATCAATGGTGCTTTAGCGCAGGCTATCTCCCATTGGAGCCAGTGGGTCCGTGTATCTATTATGTGACTATTTCTCCAGTTTCAGAATGCATAATTCAATTAGAAGCATTCAGCAACTGCCAGAATACCCACATTGGTTCCCTGACTTATTGTGTGAGGGCAATTATGGAAGGAAAGGCCACATGAAAGTTACTAGAACTGCCTCTATGAAGGAAAATAGTAAATGGAAACAATACTGCATTTCTGGAGGGGTTGCCGGGATTAGTGCCACCATTAAGGACTTTAAGAATGCAGGAGTGAATAGAAGGGACAGATGGACCATGTGCAGGGAAGATATATTTGGGTCCAACTTTGTCAATCTCAGGAGCAAAGATTCCAAAGTAGGGCCCACTGATAAGGCACGAAACTCTGGGGCTATCCATTCTGATATAGGACCTGGGTGTCTCCAGAGCCCTAAGGAGCCCCTCTGTTTAGGGTGATATCCACATTGGAAGCCTATGAGGTCCTGTTGAGATGTGCATAAGCGTTACCTATATGTGCTGCTGGACTTTGTAGGTGTACTTCCAGAGACGAGAGTGTTTGGGCTGTCCATGTACCAGATGGGCCTGGAGTCTTGGTGGAGCTTCAACTCCTACTCTACAGTTCAATGGACTCACCCTGGACACCTGGTGGGGAGATGATGATGGACAATGGCCATCCTAGGGAATGGAGAGAGTCTGCAGCTGCAGGCAGGATAATCCCATCCACCTTATACTTGGGATGTAAGCCTCCTCTCACTTGGAGGTGGAGTGGACATCACCATCTCAGACTCCTCAGGATTGGGAGAAGAGCTATGGACTAGAGAGGACTTACTGGTAATCTGTTATAGACATATTGTGATTCACGCAATGGAAGTAATTACAACATTAATTTGGTGCCAGTGGCCACCGGGCACTTTGGGGGCAGGGAGAGGGAAAAGCAGTGTAATGCAGGGGCTTTTTTTGGACTTGGGAATTACCCTGAGTGGCATTGCAATGACAGATATAGGCCATTTTATATCATCATATAACATGCAGAACTGTGTGGGACAGAGTGTGGTCTAGAATGTGAACTATGGTCCATGCTTAGTGGTAAAGACCCAAGATGTGTATATCTATTGCAGGTGATGTGCCACACTGATGAAGGATGTTTATGTGGGAGGTTGTGGGAGGAGTGGGAGGTCAGGCACATGGGAATCCCCATAATTTTTGCGTAACATTTATGTAATCTAAGTATCTTTTAAAAAATTGTTAAAAGAAAAAAAAATGCAAGGGTGGTGTTTACCATTGCATCCCTATTCAATTATCCCATTTGTCCTGTACAGAAAACAGATGGATCTTGGATGATGACAAAGGATTATTGTAAACATATCCAAGTGGTCACTTAACTTTTAGCTCTTGTTATGGTTGTGGTATCACTGTGTGAATAAATTAATAGATTGCCTGATAACTGATATGTAGCTATTTATCTGCTAAATGCTTTTTACGCACTTCTATTAGTAAAGACCAGCAGTAACAGTTTTCTTTCCACATGATGGCCAGCAGTACATCTTCACTGTCCTAATTCAGTGGTATATCAACTCCCCAGGCTTATGTCATAATCTAGTCTGCAGGGACATTGATCACCTTTCACATCCATAAAGCTTCACATTAGTCCATAATAATGAAAATGTCAATTTCATTGGAAATAATGAGCAAGAAGGAGCAATTTCTCTAGACTTACTGGTAAGGCATTTGCATCTCAGAGGGTGGGAGATAAATCCAACCAGAAATTCAGGGTCCTTCCACATCAGGTATGTTTTTAAATGTTTAGTGATATGGGGCATATTGAGATATCCCTTCTTAGGTGAAAGATATTATTGCATCTCGTTCCTCAAACAACCAAAAAGAGTCACAATGTCCAGTTGGCGTCTGTGGATTTTGGGGACATTTTTTTCATTTGAATTATCTACCCTGGCCCATTTACTGATTTACTAAAAAGTTGTTGGTTTTGAGTGGGAACCAGAACAAGATAATGCTCTGCAACATGTCCAAGTTGCTATGCAAGCTGCTGTGCCACGTGAGCCATATGATCCACTATATCTTATGTTGCTGGTATTTTCAGTGGCAAATAGAGATGTTATCTGGAACCTCTTTAGGCCCCGGTAGGAGAATTGCAGTAAATACTCTTAGGATTTTGAAACATAACCTGACATCCTCTGCAGATAATTACTAACCCTTAGAGAAACAGCTCTTACCATTTCTTGGTTTTGGTAGAGACAGAAATTTTAAACACAAGCTACAATATTACCATAAGAATTGAGTTTCCTATCATGACATGGATATTGTCAGACACACAAACTCATAAAGTTTGACATGCACAGCAACACTCCATCATCAAATGAAAGTGGGATACATGAAATCAGGCTGTGCAAGCCCTGAAGACACAAGTAACTTAAGGAAATGGCTCAAAGGTCATTGGCACCCAATGGCAAGGGAATGGATCAAATGCCACTGGCCCCCAATCCTGACACATTATCCTCTTTTACCTAGACCATAACCATTGACTCTTGGGTAGTTCCTTATGTTCAGCTGAATGAGGAAGAACACTCAGGCCTGGTTTATAGGTCGTTCTGTACAGTATACAAATTACACCTGAAACTGGACACTTGCAGCAGTACAGCTCCTTTCTTGACCATCCTTGAAGGACAGTAGTAATGATAATGCTCCCAGAGAGCAGATATTTGAGCATTTCCTTGACTGTTCAATTTGCCGATAAGGAGAAATGATCAGACATGAATTTATATACTGATTCATGGTGCCTGGCTATTGTTTTGCATGGATGGCCAAGGACTGTGAAGTAACAAGAAAAGAGAATAGGTGAAAAAGAGGTTTGGGGAGAATTATGTAGTGAGAAATAAAAAACAAAACATAGAAACATTTATGTGCCCTATTAATGCTCACCAGACAGTGACTTCAGAGGAGAATTTTAGTAATCATGTTGAGCATGACCCATTCTGTGGATATCAGTCAGCCTCTTTCCCTAGTCACTCCTGTCATTGCCCAGTGGGTTCATGAACAAAGTGGCCATGAAGGTAGGGATGGAATTTATGCATGGGTTCAGCTCCAAAGACTTTCACTCACCAAGGATGACCAGGCTACAGCCACTGATGAGTGCCCAATCTACCAGCAGCACAGACCAACACTCTGATGTGGCATCATTCTCCAAGGTAGTCAGTATGCTACATAGTGACAAGTTGATTAAGCTGAGCCACTTCCATCATGGAAAAGGCAGCATTTTGTTTTAACAGAAATAGGCACATATTTTGGAAATGGTTTTGCCTTCCATGCATGTAAAGTTTCTAACATCTGTGGATGTTAGATGCAGAATGCCTTATCCACAGCCATGGTATTCCACAGAGCATGGTTTCTGATCAAGAAACACTCATCCCAGTAAATGAAGTGTGGTATGGGCACATGCTCATGGAATTCACTGGTCTTATCATCTTCTCCATCATACTAATGCAACTGGATTGATAGAATTGTGGAATGGCCATTTGAAGACTCACATATAATGCCAACTGCAAGGCAAAACATTTCAAGGCTCAGAAAAAGTTCTCCAGGAGACTGAATATGCTTTAAATCAGTGTGCAATCTACATTGTTTTATTCTTCTTTAGCCAGGATTCATGGGCCCTGGAAAAAAGGGTTGGAGGTGGGAGTGGCACCACTTACCATTACCCCTAGTAATCCAGTTGAAAATGTTTGCTCCCTGTCCCTGAAACATTAAGCTCTGCTTGTCTACATGACTCATTGTTAAAAAGAGAAGCACTTTCACCATGAGAAAAAATAATTCCATTGAACTGCAAGTTAAGACTGCCAACCAGACACCTTGGGTTCCTCATGCCTCTGAATCAACAGACAAAGGAAAAAAAGGGGTTAGTTTACTGAATGAGGTGATTGATTCTTATCAAGGGAAAATAGGAGTGCTAATAAACAATGGAGATACAGAAGAGTTTGCCTGGAATATAGGAAACCCCTCCAGTATCTCTTAGTATTTCCATGCCTTGTGATAAAATCAATGAAAACTGCAATATCCCAATCTGGCAAGATCACTAATTACCAAGAAACTTCAGGAACAGAGGTTTGTTCACCTCTCCAGGAAAATAACCATGAGCCAGCTGAGGTAATTGCAGAGGATAAAGGAAGTATGGAATGTATGGTAGAAGAAAACTATAAAAACAAGCTATGATTATGTTCCAAATTAAAGAAATGAGGACTTTATATCAGTTATGGATATTTGTCTTAGTTTTATTATGAATATATATATGTATCTTTATTTTCTTCCCTACATTATCCCTTTATCATATAGCAGAAGTTGAATTAACTTTATGATAAAGAACTTAAGTTACAGGATACCAAAGTTAAGAGAGAATCTTATGGGGGGAAAGTTAATGTGTTTCCAGTTTTACACAGGGGAAAGCTGTATTATTTTAGGCCAAAATATGACTTCTTTTTATTTAGAGATTACATATGGTTTAAAGATATCTGTATATGTTCCAAGATGACAAAGGATGGGCTGTGCTGTTTAAGTTAGTGCAAAAGATGTTTAACATTCATCAATAGATGGAACATCTATGCAGAATACCAATAAGGAAATAGAGAACTTGAATAATATAATGAAAGAACTAGACCTAACAGACATATACAGAACATTACACCTTGTGGCGGTTTGATACTGTTTATGAATTCCAAAAATATTTTTTGGATTATGTTTGTAAACTGGCCTTTCCCTCCAGGCATATTAGATTATATTGGATTCTGAGGTGTCACTTTTTAAATAATGATTAAGGCAGTATTGGGCCACATCAGTAGGGCATTGCAACCCTGCCCCCTTGGTGGGTGGGGACTCACAGTGAAAAGACATGGCAAAGGACAAGAGTTTACAGTTTTAAGCTGTACCCCAGGAAGTAAACACAAAGGAGAATGCAGAACAGATGGACCTGAAGAGCACTGAGCCCCTGGAAGAGAGAGAGAGCTATTCACCTGAAAGTCTACAGCTGGCCTTGTGGAGATAGTAGAGCAGCTGAGTCCAGAGAAAGTCCAGCACCAGGAATAGAGGAGTCCAGGAAGCCTGAAACCTTGCAGACTTCTGCAGCCATCTTGCCACAACACATGGCAATAGACTTTGGTGAGGGAGGTAATTTACATTTTATGGCCTAGTATCTGTAAGCTTATACCATAAATAAATACCCTTTATAAAAACCAACCAATTTCTGGTATTTTGCATCAGCACCCCTTTGGCTGACTAATACACACCCCAAAATAGCAGGATGTACATTGTTTTCAATTGCACATGGATCACTCTCCAGATCCATTTTGGGTCACAAAAACAAGTCTCAATAAATTACATATATTGAAATTATACAAATAATTTTCTCTGATCATAATGGAATGAGCAGGATACCAATAGGCAGAAAATTGGAAATTTCATAAATATATGGTATTTAAATAACACACTCAATCAGTGTGTCAAAGAAGAAATTGAAAAAGAAATCAGTAAATTTCTTAAGATGAATGAAATGAGATCAAAATATAGTAACACTTGGGATATAGTGAAGGCATTGCTGAGAAGGAAATTTATAGGCCTAAATATTTACATTTAAAAAAAAGAAAGTGGTGAAAATCAATGATCTATTTACACAACTGGGAGAACTAAAATAAGAACAGCAAATTAATCCCAAAGCAAGCAGAGGAAAGAAATCATAAAGATTAGAACAGAAATAAATGAAATTGAGAATAAAATAAAGCAATAGAGAGCATAAACAAAATCAAAAGTCGGTTCTTCAAAAAATCAATAAAATTGAAAAATTCTTAGTTGGACTGACAAAGAAAACAAAAGAGAAGTAGATAAAATCAGAAAAGAGAGGGTGGACTTTACGATGCTCCCTCCAAAATAAAATGGATTATAATACGATAATATGAACAACTGTGTGCCAGGAAATTAGAAAAATTAGATGAACAAATTCCTAAAATCAAACAAATATCCTACATTGACTATAATGTCTTCAACAGAACAATTACAAATAAAGGGATTGAATCTGGCATCCAAAACTTCCCAACAAAGAAAACCTCAGGAACAGATGGTTTCACATTGAATTTTACCAATCAATTACAAGAAGAAATAGCACTAATCCTGTTCAAACTCTTCCAAAAACTGAAGTGGAGGAAACTCATTCTTTGAGACCAACAGCTCTCTAATACCAAAGCCAGAAAATGATACTATATGCAAAGAAAATTAGAGACCAATTTCTCTTATGAGGCCTCTATAGGCCAAAATCTTTAACAAAATAATTGCAAATTTAATCCATCAGCATACTAAAATAATTATACACAATGAACAAATGAGTTTTATCCTAAGGTATGAAAGGATGGTTCAACATAAGAAAATCAATTTACTACATCACATTAACAAAAGGAAGGGAAAAGCTAGTTATCATCTCAACTGACAGAGAAAAGATATTTGATCTCCCACCACCCTAAACATCATGAACCAACTCCTTAAGTCTACTCATTGTATTTAGTTCATATAAGTGGGACCAAACAATAGCCATCCTTTGGTGTTTGGCTTATTTCACTCAATATAATAACCTCAAATTTGCTACATGTTGCCATGAGTTTCCTCAATTGATTTTTTCTTATGATATTACATCATATGAATATACCACATCTTGTTGACCCATTCATTGATTGATGTACATTAGGTTGTTCTATCTTTTGCCAATTGTGGATGATGCCACTATGAACACTGATGTGCAATTTCTGTTAGCATTCTTGCTTTCAGTTCTTCTGAATATATTCTTAGTAGTGGAATTACTGGATCACATATTTAGTTTACTGAGAAACTGCCATTTATCTTCACAAAAATGCACCATTTTACACATCCACTAACAGGGAAGGAGTGTTCTTATTCCTCCACTTCCTCTCCAGTATGTATTATTTTCTGTTTTTTTTTCCTAAATAATGACCATTCTATATGCTGCAAGATGATATCTCATTGTATCTTTGGTGTGCATTTCCTTAATTGCTTGTGATGTTGAATATTTGTTCATGTGTCTTTTGGCCATTTGAATTTCCATTTCTGAAAAATGTCTATTCAATTATTTTCCCAATTTTTAATTGAGCTGCTTGTCATTTTGTCATTGTGTAATATCTTTATATAATATGAAGATAAATCCCTCAGTAGATATAAGGTTTCTGAATATTTTTCCCATAGTTAGCTGTCTTTTCACCTTTTTGACAAAATCATTTGAAATATGAAAGTGTTTAATATTGAAGAGTACCATTATCTAGTTTTTCCCTTTTTTTGCTTGTACTTTGGATGTAAAGTCCAAGAAACCACAAACTAAAAAATGTTGAAGATGTTTTTTCTAAATTTTCTTCTAGGACTTTTATGGTTCTCATTATTTATATTTATGTCCTTGATCCATGTTAAACTAATTTTTGTATAAGGTGTGAGATAAGGTTCCTCTTTCTTTTAGATATGGATATTCAGTTTTCCAAGCACCATTTAATGAATAGGCACTCTGATTCAGCTGAATCGGTTTGTGAGCCTTGTCAAAAATCATTTGATCATAGATTTGAAGGTCTATTTCCAAACTCTTGAATTGATTCCTTTGGCTGATTTATATTTATGGCAGTTACAGGCTGTTTTCACCACTGTAGCTAGATAATATATTTTAAAGTCTGGAACTAAGAGTCCTCTAACTTCCTTTAAAAAAAATATGTTTGGCTATTCAGGGACCCTTACCCTACCAGATAAATTTGATAAATGGCTTTTACAATTTTACAAGGAAGGATGTTAGAATTTTTTTTTTATCAGGATTGCATTAATTTGTAGATCACTTTTGGGTAGAATTGACATTTTAATGATACTAGTCTTCCAACCTGTGAACATTAAAAATTCTTCCCTTTATTTAGCTCATCATTGGTTTCTTTTTGTAATGTTTTGTGGTTTTCTAAATTCACATCCTTTATGTCCTTGGTTAAATTTATTCCTAAATACTTGGTTCTTTTAGATGCTACTCTAAATGTAATTGTTTTCTGAATTCTTCCTCAGATTGCTCATTAGTGTGTAGAAAAGCTATAGATTTTTCTGAATTACATGTGGACTTGAATAATGCATTCTTCTTTAACTTAATATGTTTCTCTTGATTGCATTAAAATGAACCAAATATATTGTGTAACATATTGTATAGTTCAAAATACTTATAGGTATCCAGTACATTTAATTGAGAAATGTATATTTTTATTCAAATGTGTTTTCTTTTCAGTTTTTGATTGTTTAAATTTTCAATTATTAAATGTACAAAAAAAGTTTTAAAAAGATGAGTTAAACTATATATATATATATATATATATGTTTCTCTTTTCCTTTAAAATAGGTTTTAATGGGTTGTTTTACCTATTGCATTCTTGTCTTTAAGATAATGATAATGACATTATTTAAAATGTTACACTATTCCAAATAAATTATTTTGCTATAAATGGTGTATAATGCAGATTTATTAGTTTTTTTTTGCCATAATATGCATATCCAAATTTTGCTGTTCATCTCTTATAAAATCACAACAAATTATTTAACTTTTTTAGACTTGTCTTAATTTTAAGCAATATTAACATGTTTCTATTTGTAGAAATAATTCTAGGAAAAATTTATATTTAGTAATGTTGAAAGAATTATACTTTGAACACATGTATACTAATGATTTATCTCATATTTTACAGAACATTTTGCAAAATTTATTTTTATCATATGTCTATTCATCCATCTGTCCTTTTTTACTTTAACCCAATAATCTTTGCTTTTTAATCTTTTTAAATTATATAAATTTCAAGGTAATTTGCAAACATTAATTCTATTTACCTCTATGCACTTCCAAATGCATACTGTTAACTGAAGCTAATTATTTGAGTATGGCACCATTTGGTTTATTAGCAGTATTTAGAGTAAAATCATGAAATTTAAACTGCTATTCTAAGAAATTTGACAGATATATTACCTGTTATGCAAAATCTAACAAAATATAGTATACTACCCTAATCCCAGTGAATTACCTTGGCCCTTTCTAGTAAATCCTCACTAGAACTTTTGGTCCATTAATTTACTTACTGCTTTTACCATAAGATAGTTTTTCTGCAATAAACATTTAGATAAACACAATGGTTAATCACATCATGCCATGGTCAATCATATTTGCAAGGATCGTTTTCAAAGTTGTTTTAATATCTGTGACAGTCATCCGTATTATTGGCAGTACATTAGTCTACTAATATTATTGCTTGAGTAATACTAAATTTTCTAAATATTTCACATTTTATTAATCAATTTTCCTTTGTTGGTCACCTGAGCCCTATCCTTGCTTAGGAATAAAGTTCCTGGAAACTCTTGTATATGTTACTTTAGACATAAGTTTTTAGTCCACTGGATGCATAATGAAGACTGGAACCACAGGTTCATATTAAATGTAGTACACAGGTTTATAAGTAATTGCTCATTTGCAATACACAACTTTCAAATGATTTTATCCCACAAGCAAGGGTGGTTGAAGAAAAGAAAATCAATTAGTGTAATACACAACACTAATAAATTGAAGAAGAAAAATCACATGATTATCTAGATTGATGCATAAAAGTTGTTTGAGAAAACATTGCAAACTTTCTTGATTAAAAAAAAAAAAACAAACTCCAAAAGATTGGAATGAAAGGAAGCCTTCTCAATAAGGTAAAGTGCATGTAAGGAAAACCTACAGCTAACATTGTACTCAGTGAAAGAATGAAGGCTTTTATGTTGGGATCAGGAACAGAATGCCCTCTATCACGTTTGTTATTCAATATTGTGCTAGAGGTTCTAGCTAGAGCAAATAAATGAGAAAAAGAAATAAAAGGCTCACAAAAAGGAACCAAAGAAGTAAAAATTTCACTATTCACTCATGATGTGAATCTATATCTAAAAATTTTGAGAAATCCACAACAAAGCTACTGGAACTAATATATGAGTTCAGCAATATGGTGGGATATAAGATGCATAAGAAAAATCAACAACATTTCTATATACTACTGATGTGCAATCTGAGGAGGAAATCAGAAGAAAATCCATTTATAATAGTGACTTAAAAATCAAATATTTAGTAAAAAACCTAACCAAGGACGTAAAGACCTATATTCAGAAAACTGCAAAACATTGCTAAAAGAAACTGAAGAAGACTTAAATGAATGGAAGGACATACTGCGTTTATAAGTTGGAAGACTAAACATCATTAAAGTGTCAATTCTACCAAAATTGATTTACAGATTCAAGAAAATCTCAATAAAATCCCAGCAGCCTATTCTGCAAAAATGGAAAAGCCAATTATCAAGTTTATTTGCAATGGTAAGGGGTCCCAAATAGCCAAAAATATTTTTAAAAAGAATAATGAATTTGGAGGATTCTCGGTTCCTGACTTTAAAGCATATTACTCAGCTACACTTGTAAAAACAGCATGGCAATGTCATAAATTCAGACATATGACCCAATGGAACCAAATCAAGAACTCAAAAATAGACCTTCACATGTATGGTCAAGTAAATATTTTTTAATATATCAGTTTTATTAATACATATTAATATAGCATAAATCCATTCAAATTTTATAGTCAATGGTATTAGGAATAATCACATAGTTGTGCAATCACCACTTCATTTTTACAGCATTTTCATTATTCCAATAATAATAAAAAAGAAAAGAAAACAAAAAAACACCTCATCACCTCTCAATCCCTCTGTACTTATTCTGACATACATAGCTGGGTTTCTGTATTTCTCTCTCTACTTTATTTGTATTTCTTTTTTTATAAAAACAGTATTGTTTAAGCAATATCACCCATATTCATGTTTTACATGAGGTTTTACTATGTTTTACTGTCCCAGGTTACATTTTTAAACTTTCCTTCTAGTAATTTACATGACCTTAGATGTATCCTTTCAACCACTCTACTACCAATATAATGGCTCTGCTTTTTACCAACACTATGATGTCCTTTCACCATTTTTCTTCATTTCCAAAGATTTAAAAACAACCTTTTACCAATTCTGTGCAGAATAATCCTCAGCTTTCCATTCTCTGCCCACATTTTATTTTATGGTGACCTAAATTCTAAATATTAATTCCATGATGTATTAGCCAAAGGGGTGCTAATGCAAAATTCCAGAACTCTGTTAGGTTTTACAAAGGTATTTATTTGTAGTAGATACTTACAGTTACCAGGCCATAAAGCAGAAGTTACATCTCTCACCAAAGTCTGTTGCCAAATGTTGGAGCAAGATGGTAAGTGATGTCTGCAGTCTTCCTCCTCCTCCCAAGTCTCTATGGTCCTAGCTTCTTCCAATTTCAGCTGCAGGCTAGGACAAGTCTTATCTCTTTCCAAGGCTCATTTCTCTCTGGGCTCAGCTGCTCTGCTCTCTCCAAAAGGCAAAAGTATCATCTCTTTTCCCAGGGCCTCTGCCATCTCTAATGGAGCCCTCTCTCATTCCTCATATATCTGCTTCTCTGTGTGTTTCCTTCCTAGGGTTCCAGCATTAAAACTCCAGCATCAAAGCTCTAATGTTCTCTTCTGCCATATCTTACTGTCATGGCCCAATCAAAGCCTTAATCATAATTTAATCAAGTAAAAGTAAAACCTCTGAATCCATCCAATCTAATATGCCCAGAGAAATAGACCAGTTCACAAACATAATCCAATATTTACTTGTAGAATTCAGAAGTAATATCAAACTGTTACACATGAATTTACAAAATTTATTTGGTTGAATTGTAATATCTATTTATATATCATGGATATTAAACCCTTTTCAGATATGTGATTGCCAAATATTTTGTTTCGTTGAGTCAGCTGCCTTTGCACCCTTTTGTCAGAGGCCTTTGTGGTGCAAAAGTGCTTAATTTTGAGGGAGTCCAATTTATCTATTTTCTTTTGTTGCTTGCACTTTGGGAGTAAGTTTTAAGAAACCAGAGCCTACAGCAAGGTATTGAAGATGTTTTCTTACATTTTCTTCTAGATGATTTACGGTTGTTGCATTTATATTTAAGTCCTTGATCTATTTTGAATAAATTTTTCTGTAAGGTGTGATATAGGGGTCTTCTTTCTTTCTTTTGCATATAGATAGCCAGTTCTCCCAGCACCGTTTGTTAAATAGATTGTGCTGGCCAAGCTGGGAGGGCTTGACATCATTGTGAAAAATTACTTAACTAGAGACTTCCAGGAAAATATTGTCAGAGTAGTTAGGCAAGGCTCTTTTCTCAACAAAACAATGAAGAAAATGCAAAATCTGTCTAAGGGACCTGCTTTGTTGGTCAGCAATAAGGGCAGTGCTACATAACTCATAGGAGAGTAAGGGACAGAGAGACAGAGAACACAAAACAACAAATGTGAGTTAATTTGATAAAACAACACAGGGGTCTTCTCTTCAGTGAATTTGTCCAGCAGAGCCCTCTTTGAATCTTGGCTCTGGCCAGACCAAACCACAGGAAAGCAGAGATTAAAACAACTTGGTGAAAAGGTATAGCAAGATGCACAATATGCTGGCCAGTCTGGAAACTGCACGGAGAAAAACTGATTTTAGGGCTCTCTTTTCCCAAATTCCTGGGAGAAAATCTGTGTCCCATTAGTGAGTCCCAGGCCTGAATTTAACAAATTAAGCTGTATAATTTTAAAGACGTAGAATAAGTTGAACCAAATAACAAAGAAGAGCTGTGAAAAAAAAGCACAACAGCAATGAGTAAGGGAGAATAATTGACCAATACAGTAAATTCACCAATATATTCAGATGCCAAGACATCAACAAAAACTCACAAGCCATACTAAGAAACAGATATAGTTGGCCCAGCCAAAGGGAAAAAAACAAATATCCTGAAGAGTTACAGTATTGAAGGCAATTAATCAATGATAATCACACAACTCTCTTAAATCAATTCAAATAATTGAGAGAAAATCTGAAAACACAAGGATATTAAGAAGACACTGGGTGAACATAAATAAGTTAAAAACCTACAAAGAAAAGTAACAGAGTTTATGAGAATGAAAAACATGATGGACAAGATTTAAAAATACATTAGAAGCAGATAAGAGCAAATTTGAATTGTTTAAAGACAGAATTATTGATTTCAAGGACAGAACACCTGAACTGCAAAGGACAAGAGAATAGAAAGTGAATAGATATGAAAGAATGGAACAGGGTCTCAGGGAATTGAATGATAATGTGAAATATACAAACATACACATTATCATTGTCCCAGAAGCAGAAGAGAATGAAAAAGCAACAGAAAGAATGTTTAAGAAAATAATGCTTGAAAATTTCCCAACACTTATGAAAAATATAAATGTCAATATTCAGGAAGGACAACACATCTAAAACAGAATAATCTGAATAGAACTACTTTGAAGCAACTACTATTGAGAATGACAAATATCAGAGATAAACGATCCTGAGCACTGTAAGAGAAAAGCAAAACATCACATAAAAGGGAGCCTCATGATTAAGTGCTGATCTCTCATCAGAAACCATGTAGGCAAGAAGAAAGTAGTATGATATCTGGACTGGATGAATAAAGAAACAGAGAGCTTTAATAATATGATAAATGAAAAAACCTAATAGACCTTTATAGGTCATTCCACTCCAAAACAGCAGGATATAGATTCTTTACAAGTGCTCATGGATCCATCTCTAGGATAAACCATGTTTTGAGTCACAAGACAAGATGCAATGAATGTAAAACATTGAAATTATACAAAACAATCTCTCTGATCAAAATGGAATGAAGCTGGAAATCAATAATGGAAGGAAAAAGGAAAATGCATAAATAATGGAGATTAAACAGCACACTATTAAACAATCAGTGGGTCAAAGAAGAGATTTCAACAAAATTCTGCCAATATCTTGAAATGAATGAAAAAAGAAGACAACATATCAAAACCTATGGGACACAGCAAAGGCAGTGCTGAGAGGAAAATTTATAGCCCTCAATGTTTACCTTAAAAAAGGAGAAAGAGCTAAAATTCAAGATCTAATGACACAGCAAAAATGGCACTGCTGGAGGAACTAGAAAAATAACAGCAAACTAATCCCAAACCAAGCCAATGGAAAGAAAT